>CM032232.1:137570000-137692500 GCA_019009955.1 Riptortus pedestris
CTGGGTAGGATCGATGGACATTTGAAGAAATTTTTCGAAACTCGCGTCATGAGTACGACCTCAATAGCTGATTTCCCTTAAGGGAAATCTGCTAAAATAGAACACATTTTGGGCGACTATTCTGAGGTATTTAAACATAAATTTAATTTTGACGAGGTGGAAATTTTAGAAAGTTAAAACAAAATATCCACAATATGAAAAACAAACAACATATTGCCAAAAAGAATACTGAGACAATGGTATATATATATCAAAATCTTAAATAAACAGCAAGTCGATTAGATGTAGATGTAGCTATGCTTCTTCTGGAATCGATGTTTCAAAATTCAAAACTTTTTAGGTAATCGATTTTTACATTTTTCATCATTTCAATGTATCGATATTGTCAGCTGAGTGGCCTGGTACATCTCCATTGCTGTTAGTTTTGACGTGACCGCCGAGATTGAAAGGTCGAATTTCTTTATAATTGTGTATTAATTCTTTAGTGTCATTCTTTAGGCGTCATAGAGGACGCGAAACACGTAGAGGAGAATTAATGAGTCAGAGTATAGTTCACGTGTTTTTCATTTATTGACCTTCGACCATTTCTCTTTCGTCAAGAAATTACGAACAACGATGTTTTATCATATTTTACCTAATAAAATATTTAATTTTTCCTCATCAACTTATTTGTATTCCTTGTGGTTGGTTCCAAACGTTTTTCGAAAATAATAAATGAATATGCTTGTAGCAGAATAACAGCAAAAATATGGGCTCCCGTAATATTTTTTTTTTCCATCATAAAACTATCTATTAATTACATTCTATAAATGCAATGTAACGGAGTTAGCGTATATAACTTCTGAATTTAATAATTTTAAATTATGTGCAATTAAACCTTTTGTTTATTTACTTTAATGGAGTTCAAGGAAGTCGCACGAATTTTATGGGGGTTATACAGTTTTAAGTTAATTTTTCATTTGCTTGGAAACCCTTTAGAGGAAAATACTTTAAATGTATTTTTTTTTCATTTTATACCCAGATCATATAAAACAAGATACATGTAATTAATCAGTCCATTTGTACATTAATTAGTTTTACATTTCTTAAGGATAATGATTTTCCTCTTTGAAATTTTAAATATAATCAGAACTGATTTTTGCTCTGCAACGTGGAAAATAACTTTCCTTTATAAATAATGTAAATTGGCAAAGTGAGTGGAATTTTAATAAAATTGACAGGTGAAGCAAGTACCGGCAAAATGTAATATTCCTAATTTAAGTCAAGTGGAAATATCGGAGAACGAAAACCAGAAAAAAAAAAAAAGTTAAGTTCATTTCCAACCTTTTTTTTTTTCTACCCCGTTGATTCCTCGGGGCTATTTTCATTGAATTTCACTCCTACCCCCCACTCCCTCTCTCGGGGGGAAATAAAATAATATTTTCAGAATATATAAAATCTTTCTTTACACCGCCTAAATCCTTTAGGGGCCGACAGATATTTCTGTAGTTTCAGCCCTCTTTATCAATATCACATCCAGCTGGTTTGCATATTACGATAATACTATAAACCGATTAAATAAAGTTTTATACTATGCACGGAGAAGGAGATTCCTCTAGCTCAACAAAAATATGATTTAATAAAGGCTTATTGTGAAAAATGGTATTCAGTTCGAAGTGGGAGATCAAAACAGTGCTTGGATTAAAAATAACAACAGTATTTTAAGTTCTTTAGGAATATCTTCCGGCGCTACGGTTGTATATTATAGGAAAGTACTAGATTTATAAAGAATTATTGGGTAAGAGTTAATTCATTTAAAGAATGAAAAAAAAGGTCCTGCATGAACTAAGCAGATTTACCACTTCCTGGAATATGAAACTCTATTGATCTCATTTCAACATATTTTCTATACTTCGTATGCATTAAAATAAAATAAGATGAAATGAGGTATTTAGTGAATGGGGTACATAATGTGAAAATTATGAGATAAGAATAAGTATAAATAGGGGCTTAAAAAGTCCCTCACGCAGGGGCTGCGTAAAATAAGTAGATTTCCCTCGTGAAGTTTTACAATAGAGAAATCGGCCTAATAACAACTGTAGTAGTAAGACAACTACTGAACCTAACTCATTATCACTGTAGTAGGCGTAATAACCTCTGAACCTAAAAACATTATTTAGGGGCGTATAAACCTTAGTAGTTTCTAGCCCCAAAAAACAGTTAACCTAACCTCTAAACTATTCACGAGGGACGAATAGTTATGGAAACGGCCCGCCGCGAGCTCTCGGCGGGAAATTCCCGAACATAGCCTACTGATGACCACACCCCCCCCCCCCAAACCAGTGGGGGGACAGGGAGAATACAAAATGCAAATATCTCGGTTAGTATTCAGAAGATACAGGAATAAATGTATTAGAACAATATTTATAGTAAATTTAATTTTCAATAAGAAAAAATTTTTTATTTTTATACAATTTTTCTCGGATCCGAGCGCATAATAAAGGACGATATTTAGAATTTTCAAAATTCCCCCTCTAAAACCCCCTCCCAATGGTCAGATTTCAGCCAATCACACACTTGAACTTCCTTTTTACCTATAAAAACGATTAAATTCCGAGTTTGGTAAAATCGAATCAAACAAAAATTGCGACCGCTTAGAGCGTTAACAGACAAATATGTAATAATATATATATATATATATATATATATATATATATATATATATACTAGGCAGATACCCGGCTTCGCCCGGGAAATCATTTGAGGCTGAATGGTGATCGTATTTTTTAGCAGGCTTTACATTTGTACAATATTTTGACATTTACCTGTCCCAGTGTTTATGGGATTGATACCCATCTTTTGCCGTGGATTTGCTAATAATAGAATTATTTGTTCGGATAAGGCTTCACCGTCTTTCTACTATTTTTATATTTCCCGTTTCTCTTTATACATGTAAATATGGTGAATTTTTATTTCAGGCCTCCCTTTTGACCCCCCTCCCGTTCGAACCTAAAAAATTTTATATAATTTATAATCATGGAAGAATTAATGCTAATTGACATACCAAGTTTTGTTAAGTTCGGTTCTAAGCCGTTAGTGCCCGCTAAAGTTGTAAACGTATAACTCATTTATACTTAGGTATACGACATAAGTGTATATAACAAAAGTTACTCCAAATAACAAAATAAACAACTTTTGTTATGTTTATATTTGCGGAAAAACCAATAGAAAACGATATATCGCTATTTTTAATTTCAAGGCTTTCCCTTATAATCCCCCCAATCCTGACGTCCATAGAAAATGTTGGTATGGCTTATTATAATAAAGGCCTCACTGCTAATTACACATCACCGAGTTTTAATTTAGTTCGGTTGAGTCTTTTTTGGCAAATAATTTTGTTGACTCCCGCTTTAATCTTTACCGTATAACGCATTTAAACTTCGGTATACGACAACTGTGCCATATAACAAAAATGACTCTAAATAACAAAATACACAACTTTTGTTCTGTGCATATTTACCGAAAAAATCAATTGAAAACGAAATATCGCTATTTTTAATTTCAGGCTTCCCTTATGACCCCCACTCCTGTTTGTCTCAGGACAAATTTAATATAGCCTAAAGTCTAAGTTGGGTTAGTAGTAATATACATACCAAGTTTCATCAAATTCGGTCCAGCCGTTTATGCGTGAAAAGGTAACAAATCAAACAAACAAACATACACGAAAGAAACAAAATGCAAGATATGGTGTCTATTAAATGTGTAAACGAAAAGTTATCGTGAAATTTCGCGAAAATAATCAATGTACAGACAGAGGTTACAATTTTATATATATATATATATATATATATATATATATATATATATATATTAATAGTATATATTATATATATATATATTATATATATATATATATATATATATATATATATATAATTTTGAACGGACCTCATTTTCGTCATCTCCTGGGTAGGATCGATGGACATTTGAAGAAATTTTTCGAAACTCGCGTCATGAGTACGACCTCAATAGCTGATTTCCCTTAAGGGAAATCTGCTCAAAGAAAACCTTTTCAGCTTCATAATATACCTTTAAGATATTAAGCCCCCCCGCGAGCTGGGCTAGTGGTAGTCCCTATAACAGTTTTACATAGTGAGCGATCAACTCGACGCACAACCCCTGTTAACCGAGGAGGACCAGGCAACGGGATCTCCTTCGTCGTACCGGTAGGCTGTGAAACTGATTTATATTCACTAGACTCCCGCCATCCCGTCATCCATTCAGGTACTGATTGTGCTCGACGATAATTACACGGTTGATCTAAAATAGGACGCTCTCCTACTGATATATGCTCTCGCAACTACAAATACATAAAATATAGCTATGAACAAGTCTTATTAAGCCATCGGCCAGGTCCGAACCACCTTCGTTTGAGTAAACCCTCATTTGTTAAAAATAGGAAATACATATAAAAATTCTTATGTAGTCACACAATTACTTATAACAACTAAATATTTATATAAAAATATAACTTAAATTATACTTATGAAATGATATTAGCAGATATCGCTTAAGATGGAGTTCTAATATCCATTGATCCTGCCTAGGAGATGACGAAAATGAGGTCCGTTCAAAATTAATATATAATTTTGAACGGTCTTCATTATATATATATATATATATATATATATATATATATATAAATATATATATATATATTATATAAATATATATAAGCAGATTTCCCTTAAGGGAAATCACCTATTGAGGTTGTACTTATGACGGAATTTCGAAATTTTTCTTCAAATGTCTATCGATCCTACCTAGTAGATAACGAAAATGAAGTCCGTTCAAAACTGTATATATCTGTCTATATATAATATATATATATATATATATATATAATATATATATATATTATATATTTGTCTGTTACCGCTCTAGCGGTCGCAATTTTTGTTTGATCGGTAACCCAAACTCTATATTTAGTCGTTTGATGTAAAAAGAAAGATCAAGTTCGTTAACGGCTGAAATCGGACCAGGGAGAGGGGGGTTTAGAGGGGAGGATTTTGAAAATTCGAAATATCTCCGTTATTTTAGGTCGGATCGAAAAATTGTATAGAATCAATCTTATTGCAAATTAAATTTACTTTAAACATTGTTATATACATTTATTCTCTATCTCGAATATTAACCGAGATATTTGCATTTTTATGAAGTCTGTGGTCGGGTATAGTTTGGCCATTTCCGTCAGTACTCGGCTCAGTTGGAAGCTTCTTCTAACCTTACCGGTCGTTTCTAGCCTTACCTTCGTTACTTTGTGAGATTTATGCAAATACGTTCTGTTCATTCCCCTCCCCCCTTCTTTAGTTCTTGGACTACTAAAATTTGAGTATTTGAGTTATTAAAATATAAATTATTCTTACAATTCAGAAGCCGTTTCAGATGGGAATTTATTTTAATTAACTGAACTTTTTCTCATTACCGTTCGTATTTAATCATGGTGGTATTGTGTTACCAGTATGCAGATTTTTCTACTGTAAAACTTCACATGGGAAATCTGCTTAGTTTATGCAGCCCCTGCGTAACGGACTTTATATATTTGTCTGTTGACGCTCTACCGGTAGCAATGTTTGTCTGATCGTTACCAAATTGATATTTAATCGTCTTATATAAATAGAAAGATCAAGTTCTTTAATGGCTGAAATTTGTCCAAGTAGATAGTATTCTTCACTTCCAAAAACACTCATGTGAAACGTAACATTATACGATCAGACTCATAATAACGAGGGGTATTTTGAACTCCAAATTTTGAACGGATATCATTTCGTTATTTACTAAGTAGGATCGAAGAACGTTTGAGGATTTTTTTTTTTTAAATTTGCGTCATGAGTACGACCTCAAACGAATGATTGTAAATTAACCCCTTGTGAAGTAGTGGAGGCTCTCGAAACGCTCTAGGGATTAAATAAATGTGTATATATACTGAATTGAAGAAATTATTTTCGAGACCTATATGGCTCAAAAAACATGTGATGGATAGAATTGAATAATATTTTTGGAATTTTCATCATTACACAACCTCAACGGACTACGTATTTTAGCAGATTTCCCTTAAAGGAAACCAGCTGTTGAGCTTGTACTCATGACGGAATTTTCGAAAATTTTTCTTCAAATATCCATCGATCCAACCTATTAGATGACGAAAATGAGGTCCCGTTCAAAACTGTATATATATATATATATATATATATATATATATATATATATATATATAATATATATAATATAGATAGATATTTGTCTGTTGACGCTCTACCGGTAGCAATGTTTGTCTGATCGTTACCAAATTGATATTTAATCGTCTTATATAAATAGAAAGATCAAGTTCTTTAATGGCTGAAATCGGATATGTGGGAGAAGGGGGGAGAGAGTATAGGGGATAATTTTTTGCAAATTTGACATATCTCTGTTACTATATATTGGATCGAAAAATTGTTTAAAACAAATACTATTGCAAATGAAATGCACTATAAATATTGTAGTATACATTTTTTCTCTATCTTGAATATTAGCCGAGATATTTGCATTATCAGTTCTCAGCCTTAACACGTTAAGTACGGAACGGGGACAAATGATCCCGTCGTAACTGTCTACCAGTACGGGTCGGTTTTGAAGATAAATGTTCAAAAAATACTTTGACAGTTTTTCCTTTGTACTAGTAAATAAAGTCCGTCATCACGCAGGGGCTGCGTAAACTAAGCAGAATTTTCCACGTGAAGTTTTACAATAGAGAAATCTGGCCCAATAACAAGTGTAGTAAGTAGTAAGGGATCACTAAACTTATACACGAGGGACGAATAGCTACGAAAACGGCCGCCAGAGCTCTCTTCGGAAAGTACCAAACTGCTCACTACTGCCGACCAATGCAGAAAATACAAATACAAATATCTCGGTTAATATTCAAGATACAGAATAAGTATATAGAACAATATTTATAGTAAATTTAATTTTCAATAAGATTGATTTTATACAATGTTTCGATCCAACGCATAATAACGGAGATATTTCGAATTTTCCGAAAATCCCTCCTCTAAACCCCCCTCCCACTGGTCCGATTTCAGCCATTAACGAACTTGATCTTCCTTTTTACAAAAAACGATTAAATTCCGAGTTTGGTAACGATCAAAACAAAAATTTGCGACCGCTAGTAGGCGTTAACAGACATATATATATATAAGATATATATATATATATATATATATATAGATATATATAAAAATTTGAACGGACCATCATTTTCGTCATCTCCTGGGTAGGATCGATGGACATTTGAAGAAATTTTTCGAAAATCGCGTCATGAGTACGACCTCAATAGTGATTTCCCTTAATGGGAAATCATCTAATAATTAAAAATAGTACGTTTATGTATTTCAAATCCAACAAATGCGTCGTATATCATTGAAAAATGCACGGGGGTTTATGACCCCGTGCCTGCCTAGAGTGTGGTATTTGGGCTATAGCCCCGTGTTATTTCCCGTGCTTTTCATCTGAATCGCTTGTTCTGTTATTTACAAGGCCTAGGTAAATAACAGAACGCGTCCCTCCAATTTCAGGTTACTTTTTGCTGTTGTTTCGAAACTTTAATCTGTATAATGTGCAAATCACGTGGCCGACAATTAGTGGATTTAGCTTTATTAAAAAAGTGTTCCGGGTGTTACGAAAAATTAAGAAAAACATTGTCCTCTAAAGAAGCAGACAAAAAAGTCAAAAAAGTTAGAACGTATTGTGAAGAGTGGAACATGAAGTCACTTTGTCTACAATGCTTCAGCAACTGCCATAAATCTACGTCCTAACCATTGTGATAATGAAGAATTGTTAATTACATAATAATTATTTGAATATTCATATTATTTCTTCATTATGTTTATTTTCCAATTATCTGATTAAACTAACCTCCTAGTTCCTAGTTTGTTTTTCTCGTTTTCTAATTTTATCTTTATAAACTAATAAATTTTTATTGTAACGTGTCGTAATTTAAAGTCATTCAAATTCATATTCACCCATTTTAATGTATAACAAAAATTAAAATCCTTCGTTGGTCACCAAAATTATCACAAAAAAGTAGAAAAAGAGTTCCCGACAAGGTGAAAAATGTAAAGTAAATATTCATTTCTAAGTCATGTGACAAAAAATTGATGAAAACACGGCCTGCGACTGCCATATATTTTTTGATGTCCTAAGAGTAAAAAAATGTTTGAATATTGCAATTTAGTTCATTTTTCGAGTGGTAGTACTGGATTAAAAGGGGAAATAAGAACGGGGTCGGTTGACCCCGTGCCGTACTTGTGGATAGACCACTTTTCTGAAGTCCGCACTGAACGTGTTAAGTAAACCCCTACTCCATCTCATGCCACATAAACAATACTCTGTTATATAAAAGACCTTTTTATCCGAATCTTAAATACCAAGTATTGTTTTCGGGGGACTTTTATTATACGAGATACATGCAAATATGTTCCTCCCAAGTTTTTGGATAACTAAGATTTGAGTGATTGAGATACAAATTATTCTGATACATTATAAATTAAAATACAAGACACAGTAAATAACTTTAAATAAAATTTATGTTCATATATTTCAGTAATTGTTTTTCTTTCTATCTATCTATTCAGCCCTGAGAGGTTAGCTCACCAATTTGTTTACAATTCAGACGCTTTCCGCTGACTGAAAGATTTTTCATAACCTTTTGCATTTATTCACTTAGTATTCAAGGTGTTGTTAAGTGTTACCAGTATGTAGAATTATCAGTTGTGTAACGTCACGCGGGGAAATAGTTTACGCAGCTTCTGCATAACTCAATTAAGATTTACCGCTTCCTTGTGTCAACTTGATGATTTTTGTTTACCATTGTCCATTATATAGAGTGGACAGAGCTAATGTAAACAGGTGTTTTTTTTTTTTTTTTCAAGAAATATACTTCGTTGCTTTTAGTATATTACCTTTAGGGGAAATGAAATTTAATATTTGAAATTCAGGGTAGAAGTGAGAGTAATTCATTTCAAGAGAAGAAAGATTGTTATTTATTAATAACTCATTAAAGGCGGAGGCTTTGTGATGAAATATCAAACCAGTTGATTCACCTTTTGCCTCGGCGTTCCCAGTAACCAACTGAGAAATAGCATTTAAATGAAAATCAATCATAAAGAAACGCATTAGGTCTGTGTTTGAGACGCGAATTACTGGAAATTGAGTATTTCCTCAGAGGAGAATCATTCCAATTAACCTGTTTTCCTCAGTGCTTAATGTTTCATTGAATGAACTCGGAAAATCGATGAACAGAAAACAAGAAGCCTCGCTTTATTTCTTAAAAGAAACTAAATCTTCTATAGAAATATAAGTTGTACTTATTCAAGACATATGGTTTTCGTTTCTGCATATTTCCCCACAATGGAAATCCACTATTGAGGTTGTTGCTTGTACTCCTGAAGCAATTTTTGAAATATGTCTTGAAATGTCCACCGATTCTACAAAGATATCAAAAATTATGTCCGTTCAAAATTACATATATATATATATATATATATATATATATATATATAGAGTTTGAAAATGCAGCCATACTGGGTCAATGAAAGTTCGTCGCGCAGCGGCTGCGTAAGATTTCCCCACGTGCTGGTGTAACATACCTAGACTAAAAAAAAAGTGGAGTAAAAGAGATGACGGGGGGGGGGGAGGAAAAGGGGAGTTACTGAAGCTGAATACAAGAAAGTAAGAATAACTCGTATAGTACTCAAGTTACGGAGAAACTCATTCAAGAACAATTGTAGAGATTTAATATTTTAACAAGATTGATTATATAACAGTTTACGATCCGACACAAAATAACGAAGATGTTTTGAATTTTCGACTTCCCCTCCCTCTATAAACCCTCCTTGTTCCTGGGCAGATTTCTGCCAAGCACAATATGGTCTTTAGTGTTGAATAAAACGGTTAGATGTCAAGTATGATATGAAATGAGTATTTTCGAGAAAAGAACGGAGAACCATATTTGATGAAGTCTTTAATCAACAAATTTACTTGTACCTCGATGAGTGTTGTAAATGTTTTTGAAGGAAATTAACGAACTTAAAGAATCGGAGTGTATAGTAATGCCGTGTATTGTAGCCTGTAAGTGTGACAGTCCCAAGAGTATGGCATGGAATTCAGCGGTGTATATACTGCTATTTTTAGGTAGGCTTATTTCATATGCATCCTCTCCTAAAAAAGCCGCTGCAGTTTTGGATCCGTCCGTGTGTATGGGTCGAGTCTGTGTATTGGTGGTTGAAGTCAGTAAGCTGAAGTGTGTTTTGTGAACTAATTGGCTAAAGTGTAGTTATTTTTAAATTTTGGTAATCTGAGGCAGATCATTAAGTTTTTAGCAGATTTCCCTTAAGGTAAAAATTGAGGTCCACTTCTACTAGTGTTACATAAACAATACTCTGTTATATAATAAACCATATTATCCGAAGCCTAAATACCAAATATTGTTTTCATTGAACTTTTACTTTGTGAGATATATGCAAATACGCTCTGTTGACCCCCCCCCCTTCGCCTTCTTTTGTTTTTATATTACTAAAATTTGAGATAAAACTCATTCTGATTCTTTACAAATTACACCACTAGTTTTAATAAATTCTTTTAAATAAAATTAATATGTTATATTCAGATGTATTATATTAATTGTTTGTCTTTCCGGTCTATCAATGCAGCGCAACGAGGCTGGCTTGTTATTCACACAATTCAGCCGCTTTCCGTTGTAAAGATTATTAATTTGTATTGTACATTTACTGAGCATTCATGGTAGTGTTACCTGTATGTCTATTGTAAACCTTCACGTGGGAAATCTGCTTAGACCCCCGCGTGACGGAATTTTTACTTTCCATAGTGACATGGAGAGATGCCTGAGTGGGTAAATGGGAGAGTCAATAATGTTTTCATTGTATAGTGAAAATCTTAATATTATGGGTTTTCTATTTGTTTGTGTTTGTGTGCATATCTGTAAATGTGAGTCGCTTTAAAAAGCTCAGGTATTGTTGTATGATATGGACCCTCTGAGAAATTTCTAAAACAACATCTTACGCCTGCAATCCAGTGGAGGTTCTCAAGCTTCGACATAAATACTATTGACGGACTTGTTCGAAAAGCCCCTGTTGATATTATAATTCCAGCATTGTGCATAATGTCCAATGCATTGGAGCATTTTAGAATTGGCAGATGAATATATTATGCAGCAAAAATTATATATTATACTATATATATATATATATTATATATATATATATAATATATATATATATATATATATATATATACTAAATGATGTGATACGTAATTTTGAATTAGAGCACTCAGACTTCGTTATTTTAGACTTGAACGATACTTGAGCGAAATGAAACTTACTTAGTAATTTAGGAGTTGCTCTCTCTCTCTCTTGCCTTCCGTTCTACGAGGTCGGCAAACATCAGTCAAATTGTAATATTCCACAAGCCACGGAGAGTTCTTACCTCGTTGGCGGAAGGGCAGAATCTCATCGCAGCATTGTTTCTCAAGCTGTGTATTATTTATGCACAACAACTTCTTGGGTTCAGAAAAAAAAATTCATTGCTTTGCATTCTACTTAAACTGTTTTAACGACGTTCAATATTCAGTCCTTGGAGTATATTTATCATCGAAAATGCCTATAAACCGTTGTAGACTAGAAAAGTTTCCTTAAAGGAAATCAGCCGTTGAGGTTTTTCCCGTAAAGGGATTTTGTCGAAAAATGTCCTCAAATGCGAACCGATAGACGTAACAGAAATGAGGTTTAGAGTTAAGGGGTAAATCAACAATACAATATATATCTGCGTTATTGTGTCTGAGGGGACGAAAATCATGTAAATTGACCATAGCCTATAGACCATACTCCATAGTCCGTTCCATGTCGAACTGGCACAAGGTGTTTTGAGTGGGATGCTTTGTCTCTCTCGTACACATGGCGCACTATATCTCTCTGTCCTTTTCCCTCCGTACGACGTTATTATTTGAGATATTGCTTTCAAATTTGGTATGAAGTCACTAGACCTTACGTATTTCCGACAAATAGAAGAAAAAAAAAATCAATGGTATTCCTTCCCTACTTTTTCGCGAAATGAAAACAGAAAATTACAAATTCAATTTTTGAAAAGTAGCCTGCGAGGAAATTTCGTTCTATTGCAGCCTATTAAAATGGGGGATCGCATCCCTTATTAAAAGGACAGTTCAATTTTAAATTTTAAGATGTGTCGGACTATTCTGGGAATTGAATAAATCAGGAGTAATGATTTTTGATGAAGAGGGAGCGCGCGGGATGCGATGGGCCGAATGAGCCAGCGGGACAGCTGGCAGACCACCCCTCCTTTTGTATTTATTATTGTGTAAATTTTTTTTCTTTCTATTTATGTCGAAAATTACGTAAGGTCTGGGGACTTCAAACCAAATTTCAAAGCAATATTTCAAAAAATAAGGGTCACAGTGATGTGATAAAGAATAATTTCATTTAAAAACTTTGAGTAAAATTTTTTTCATTAAATAATTTTTTGCGACTCGAGATTTAGCTTTTATTTTTTATTTTCAATGTAGGCGTATAGAGAATTAAATTCTGCACATTATATAATTTTTCCTGCCGAAAAACCTGGATTCGATATTTATGTGTAGTATGGGCAGATGTAAAGATTTGGCAACAGCGCACAGAATCGAAGTGCCAGCTCGACATGGAACGGAGTATAGAATTGTGGTTAAATACATTTCTTCGATGCCCAAATACTAGCCAGTTAGACGTATTGTCATCTTTTCAGTCTTCAGTAAACCCCTTCATCTGCTAATGTCGTGTACAGTTCTAGTTTTTAATATTGCCTTTGAATGTAATTGTATTTCCTTGTTGATATGTCATTATAGACCTTTGAGGTCCAGTGAGTGATCAAGTCATCGAACCATCCCCGTTAACGATGAAGACAACAAAGACCAGTGTAGTGTCGTGTTTATGTGTAGAACAGTGCAGTGCCGTGTTTTTGTGAACTTCAGTGATCGTGAGTTATTGAACTGTGCAATTAGAAGTGAAGTTGCCAGTGCATGCTGTGAGTAGTAATTCAGAACAATTAACGAAGTGTGTAGTGCATTGTCAAATAAATTGTGCAGTGATAAAAGCTCTAAGGCTTGTGTGTTTAATTTTGCAATCCAAAAAGAACTCTAATAAAAAACGTTTATTATTTTTATAATAAACGTAAGAACGTTTGATGATCCCGTCACTAATGAATTATGATTTTACGGGACTTAAGATTTTAGCAGATTTCCCTCAAGGGAAATCAGCTATTGAGCTCGTACTCATGACGCGATTTTCGAAAAATGTCTTCAAATGTCCATCGATCCTACCTAGGAGATGACGAAAATGAGGTCCGTTCAAAATTATATATATATATATATATATATATATATATATATATATTTGTCTGTTAACGCACTAGCGATCGCAATTTTTGTTTGATCGTTACGAAACTCGATATTTAACCGTTTTATGTAAAAAGGTTTTCTATAGAACCAATCTTATTGCAAATTAAATTTACTATAAATATTGTTATATACATTTATTCTCTATCTTGAATATTAACCGAGATATTTGCATTTTTATGAAGTCTGTGGTCGGGTATAGTTCGAATTAGGTCGGCCATTTCCGTCATTGTTCGGCTCAGGTGGAATCTTCTTCTAACCTTACCTGTTGTTTCTAACCTTACCTTACCTTCGTTACTTTGTGAGATTTATGCGAATACGTTCTGTTCATCCGCCCCCTCCCCCTTCTTTAGTTCTTGGACTACTAACATTTTAGTTATTCAAATATAAATTATTCTTACAATTCAGAAGCCGTTTCAGTTGGGAATTTTTTTTTAATTAACTGAAAGATGTCTCATTACCGTTTGTATTTAATGACGGTGTTATTGTACCAGTACGCAGATTTCTCTATTGTGAAACTTCACATGGGAAAACTGCTTAGTTTACGCAGCCCCTGCGTGACGGACTTTTTATTTAATGATTCCCTCAATAATAAATTCCTATTGCCCAGGCAGGAATCGAACTCGCCACTCTAGGTCTACCATGTGAGATTAAGGCTTGCTACCTTAAATCAATTGGCAAGCCCGAGCAGAACAAATAAAGAAATAAATTACTACAATGGGCCTTATGTGAAGAAGTAAATATTTATTCATTTGTTATGTAGGAACCTTTGTATTGATAAAATATAAATTACGAGATGTTTTTATTCTGTCAGTGAAAAATATGAAAAACAAAAGTAAAATATTGTGAGTTATTATATGGTGTTGCCAGTTTTCCTGGAGACCTGTAGAACATATGATATGTTGTAAAGAGGAGTGTCCAAACCTTTGCCAGTGGCTGAACCCAAGATACCCCTCGACCCTGGCAAAAACTAGTTCCTCCCTGGAAAAACTTAGTTTACATACATTTTCCTCGGGAAATTGTCGGCAAATAGAGTCAGGCTTACATACTCCTCTCTTGTTTACGACTCGCCCTAATTTTTCCATCCGTTTTTTGTTGCTTCCATTTAAGTCCTTTTAATTAACATACACGTGTAGACAATTCGCAGTTCCTTGTCAACAGTAAATTTGTTCCTTTTAAGTGCACGTTTTTTTACTTCTTCGTGTATTTTAAAAGTTATTAGGTCCTTACATGAAAGGAATGTTTTAGATAGACCTGTTTATACAAAGCACTCCGGTTTTCCTCTACAGTTTGTTGAAATGAAATATTTTTCTTTCTATTAAAATTTATCATAACAAAATAGGATACGTCAAATAGTTTTCTTTTTCTATAAAAAAAAATTCTAATATTCATCAAATAATTTCTTTACAAGTTATTTAATAACATTCACACATATATAATATATTCTGTATAAAATTAGGTCAATTTCTATTATTCCGAATTATAAAATTCATCAACTTAAATAATTCTATACAATAAATTAGTTTCGTTATCAATCTTAATACTACACTAAAAATATAACGTACATTTATGTTTACCTATTTGCATGCAAATTTATTAATGGATACGTTTTTTTAAGACATACAAGGGGATTGCCAGGCGTTCCCACCACCGATTTAGAACGAAAATTTCCGATGGCTCTGTGAGTAGCGTCATTTTTTTTTCTATACACAAGATCTCGAGATCGAATCTCGCCCAGAGCGACTTTTTTTTTTTTTTTTTATGGATTTATTTTTTGTATCAGGGGCGTTTATTTATTTTTACTAAAAAAATAAAAACTATTTTTTTAATTATTGGCATTTAATTTTTCACGTGTTCCGTATATTTAAATAAAATTCGAATGCTTTCTGCCAAAAAAAAGGTATAAATTTAGACATAAAAATATCCATTAACAGTTGCTAATATTAAATTCGTTTCATTGTTAAATTACATAAATTTGTATTTACCGTATGCTTGCTCATATATTATATTGACGTATTGACAAAGAATGCTTCATCGTTAAATTACTTAACTTAGTATTTATCGTATGCTTGTTCATAAATATTGGCGTAATGTCTAAGGATGTTAGATTTTAGCAGATTTCCCTTAAGGGAAATCAGCTATTGAGGTCGTACCCATGACGCGATTATCGAAAAATTTCTTCGAAATATTGATTTTATTACATTTTTAAATTTTGAGCCAAATCGTTAATGGCTGAAATCGGACCAGTGGGAGGGGGGGATTTTCGAAAATTTAAAATATCTCCGTTATTATACGTCGGATCAAAAAAAATGTATAGAACCAATCTTATTGTAAATTAAATTTACTATACAGATTGTTCTATACATTTATTCTCTATCTTGAATAATAACCGAGATATTTGCATTTTTATTAATTGTGGGCCGGATGACTGAATTTCACGCCAAGATTCGGCCATTCGCCGTAACTGTATGGAGATTTTTCTATTGTAAAACTTCACGTGGAAATTTTCTTAGTTTACGCAGCCCCTGCGTGACGGATTTTATTAATATAAAATGATGTTAGAACATGTAGTACTACTTCACACTAGTAGAAAATGTTGGTAGTACTGACGTCCACTGACTATTGAATAAAATAGTAAACATTCGGACAAACCGTAGTGAAATTATTAACCATCGAGGAAAAAGTCAACAATAGCCGTCAAAGGGGGGACTGTGTAAGCAAAACAAACTCTTTTACAATAGAGCTATTGTCAATTTAATGTTTTTTTCGCTTGAATACCTCACAGAAGTTTCTTTTTGTCCTTATTGTTTTCTCTCCTATGAAAAACAGAGTAACTTTGATCATGTAACAAATATGAGTTACTGGAATATAAGAGGTGGTTGTTAGCAAATTTTCCTTATGGGAAATCAGGTATTGAGGTCATCCTCATGGCGAGATTTTGGATAAAATATCCTCATATATGAACTTACCTGGGAGGTGACGAAAATAAGGAGGGTTCAAAATTATATATATATATCAAGAATATTAACCAAGATATTTGATTTTTTTATTACTCAGCCTCCTTTTTCGTACCCTCAATCCTGCTCATGTCATATTAACAATAAGCTGTAATATCTTTAACCTCTTTAACACTCCAGTAGTAGCGCCCAGCTTTGCTACAAAAGTAGTCGCGCTGTATCTGTCAGATCGCATTTCAATCCCAGTAATAGTATAACCGTAACTGCAACATTTGAAAGGAAATTAAAGTAAAATACTATTACTTACGAATAAACTTATTTTATGACATAAAGCATTAATTAAAATAATAGAAATGATAGGAAACAAGTATAATATACATATATACAAAATCAGTCTTTTATATTGACAAAGCAGGCTTTTTTCTTTGTAGATTCATTACTTTTCATTCTTCGGAGTTTATATTTCCGAATTACCTTGTCTTTCTTCATCCACGTCTACCTCAAATAATACTCTACGAATTTACTTCGTCATTTGTAACATCATAAAAAATGCTTGGAGAAGACATTTTTGTTCTGGATCAATTAAAAGTAAAATCACAAGTACAAATTAATAAATTTTGTATTAATTTAAAACAAAATTGGTCGCGCTGTATCTCACAGATCTTCTCCCCCCAGTTTAACAAAATAAATTTACTATCATTATTATTGCTATGAAATGTTTTAATTTACTTGGTTAATTTCGTATTTAATTAGCTTAGTTAATGTTTTAATGTATTGTTTTAGATCGATTTACAATGAAGGAAAATAATTATAAAAAGGTCCGTCACGCAGGGGCTGCGTAAACTAAGCAGATTTCCCACGTGAAGTTAACAATAGAGAAATCTGCCTAATAATAACAGTAGTAGTAACCTATTCTCACGAGGACGAATAGTTAGTGAAACGGCCACACTAGCGCTCGGCGGAAACTCCCGAACATAGCCGACCACACTCACAATACAAATGCAAATATCTCGGTTAATATTAAAGATACAGAATAACTGTATAAAACAATATTTATAGTAAATTTAATTTGCAATAAGATTGGTTCTATAAAATGTTTTGATCCTACGTATGGTGACGGAGATATTTCGAATTTTCGAAAATCCCCCCTCTAAACCCATTAACGAACTTGATCTTCCTTTTTACATAAAACGATTAAATTCCGAGTTTGGTAACGATCAAACAAAAATTGCGACCGCTAGAGCGTTAACAGACAAATATATACATACATACATACATACATACATATATATATATATATATATATATATATATATATATATTTTTGAACGGCCCTCAATTTCGTCATCTCCTGGGTAGGATCGATGGACATTTGAAGAAATTTTTCGAAACTCGCGTCATGAGTACGACCTCAATAGCTGATTTCCCTTAAGGGAAATCTGCTAATAAACACAAAATTAACTGACAGGAGAGGTCGCACGCTAGATATCTATGAGATCAGATTCGTATTCCCCTACACTAAGCCCGATCGACTCTATGATTAAAATGCACTTGAAAGGTCTTTAACAAGTTCCTGGCTGAGGCTCTCTAGTCACCCCTTCATTGGTCTAGCTAGGATAGGAAGCATCACGGCACCAGATCTCCTTCGCAAGGGGTGTCTGCCTAATGCAAATAATGAACAGCTATCTCACAGCGGGAATCTCACAGAATCAGGCGCGACTACTGGAAGTGTTTACTCTAAATTTTTTAAATACACCCCAATTTATGGTTTTTTTTAATAGAGACCGTATATATATATATATATATTTATACTATATATATATATATATATATATAAATATATATAATATATATATATTAATATATATATATATATATATATATATATATATATATATATATATACACATGACAATTCGTAGTGTGATGACGCCATTAATTAAGAATTTAGTTCTTGTCTCGAACATTGTTATTTGATCCATACCATGTGCGATGTTTCAGACAAAACTTAAAGATGATATTTGTTATGGGCTGAAATGAGACCATGAATAGTGCGGGTTCAGGGGAGGGAGGGTTCGAAAATTCAAAATATCTAGTGTATAATGAGTCCAACCGTAAGATGTTATAGATCCAGTGTTGTTTAACAATTCATGCTCTAAAATTGATGTTCTATGCAATTTTTTTAATAGCAAGAGTCTCCGCTTTAGTGGGGGTGGTTAACTGTTGTTGATATAGTGTTACATAGCCTTAGCTCAGCTATTAGAGGGTTTGTTTACTCATATGATTACTTAATTTTGTCGAATTTATTGTGACTTCATATGTACATTCGAATCCTACACTAGTAGAGATGACTAGGATGACGGGAATAAATGAGGTCCGTTCAAAACTGTATATATATATGTCTGTTACCGCTCTAGCGGTCCCAATTTTTCTTTGATCGTTACCAAACTTTATATTTAGTCGTTTTATGTAAAAAGAAAGATCAAGTTCGTTAACAGCTAAAATCGGACTAGTAGGGGGGGGGGATTTTCGAAAATTCGAAATATCCCCGTTACTATACGTCGGATCGAAAAATTGTACAATATTAATCTTATTAAAAATAAAATTTACTACAAATATTGTTATATACATTTATTCTCTATCTTGAATATTAACCGAGATATTTGCATTTTTATTAAATCTGGGGAGCTAACGGACGAGTGACTTTCCCGCCAAAAGCTAGTTCGGCCGTTTCGTTAACTGCTCGGCTCTCGTGAAATTTCTCTATTGTAAAACATCACGTGGGAAATCTGCTTAGTTTACGCAGCCCCTGCGTGACGGAAGTTTTTGTATGTCAATTATTAAGAGAGTTATGGGTGTTTTCTTGTTGTTAGCCATCATTACCCCCTCATCTCCCCTTTATAATCGTGGTATTTTTAAAAATAGATATTGTGAATATATGCTGAAATGGTATAAAACCTCTGTTATTCCGTGGCAAATCTGCTTAGTTTAGGCAGTCCCTGCGTTACGGAATTGAACCCCCACTATTCCAGATCCTATTCCAACCAATAGCAAATAAGGTCTTCAGTGTTGACTGAAACTGTCAAATATCGAGTATGTCGTGGATCAAATAAACACCTTCGAACGAGAACGTATAAAGCAAGTTATTCGTAGTTTCTTGTTTCCAGCATTCAGCAAATCCCACTTTTACTAATCTGGTTTTATTTAGAAATAGAATTATGGAGAAAAGAGATGAATAGTGTGTCATGCCAGCACTTAGAAAATCTGCTTAGTTAAGCGGCTCCTGCATGAGCATTTTAGCAGATTTTCCTTAAGGGTATTCAGCTATTGAGCCCCCAGACGGGAAATCAGCTATTGAGGTCGTACTCATGACGCGATTTTCGAAAAATTTCTTCAAATGTCGATCGATCCTACCCAGGATATGACGAAAATGAGGTCCGTTCAAAATTATAAATATATATATATATATATATATATATATATATATATATATATATATATATATTTGTCTGTTAACACTCTAGCGGTCGCAAATTTTGTTTGATCGTTACGAAACTCAATATTTAACCGTTTTATGTAAAAAGACCGATCAAGTTCGTTCATGGCTGAAATCGGACCAGTGGGAGGGGAGGTTTAGAGGAGGGATTTTCGAAAATTCCAAATATCTCCGTTATTATGCATCGGATCGAAAAATTGTATATAACCAATCTTGTTCCAAATTAAATTTACTATAAATATTGTGTTTTACGTTTATTCTCTATCTTGAATATTAACCGAGATATTTGCATTTTTCAGTTTTGAGCAAACCGCCACTACTACTCATGTTACGTAAACAATACTCCGCTACATAATAAATCACATTATTGGAAGTATAAATACCAAAAATTGTATTCAAGAGACCTTTATTATACGAGATACATGCAAATATGCCCTGGTGACTCCCCCTCCCCATCTTAAAGTTTTGGACTACTAAAATTTTATTTATTGAGATAACAATTATTCTGACTCATTATTAATTACAGTACTAGATAAATAATAGTAAAATAAAAAAGTAAAATAGTAAATAGTCAATAAAATTAATGTGTTATATTCTAATATATTTCAGTAATTGTTTTTCTTTCCGGTGTGAGGCGGGCCGACCCGGTTTGTTTACATTTCTAACCTAACGCTTCCTGTCGGCAGGTTATTGAAATAGGATGAAACATTTCTTATATCCGTTTGTATTTATTTACGGTGTTGTTCTGTTACAAAGTATGTAGATTTATCTATTACTAAACTTCACGTGGGAAATCTGCTTAGTTTACGCAGCCCCTGCGTGACGGACTTTTATTTTCGAAAATTTGATATTGGTTGACTGATCTGTCTGTGTTCACCAGTAATATATTATCAAAAATCTATATTCCTTTTTATTTATTAGAGTCTGTGTCGCTTTCCCACACATATATTCTTATATATATATATATATATATATATATATATATATATATATATATATATATATATATAGATAGATATATATACATACATACAAAATATTTGTGATTGTGTTTCAGAGAATTCTGGTGCTCGTGTTTTCCCCAGTTCTCTGGTCCTAACTGCAATCTTGGTCCTATCTGCAAACCAGAGAGTAATCCCTGCCTCAATGGAGGCATTTGCAGGTAATATATTCAAAACTATTTTATTATTTTTCTCTATGTTATTATATTATATAAATATTGTATTTTCACTCATAACTAATTGATAAAATTGTGAAAGACATGGTGAAACTTTTTCTTCCAATGTAATAAGAAACAGAACCCATTCCTTGTGTCCTTGTTACCTAAATCTTTATTTATTATTTTCATTCAGACATTTAAAATGTTAATATGAATAAAAATATCTATAAAGTTATTGGAACATAAAATAAAATTAAGGAATCAAATATTAAATTATAACTCTGTTCCTAAATTTTGGCGAAAATTGTGAAATAATGAAAACACAGGAATTAATAAAGTAATTGGAATCAAATAAATAAAACTTAGAGGGGGGGGGAAATGATTAGTATAAGTGTGTTTTTTTTGTTGTTTTTTTTTATGTCCACTTTATGCAAACATGGCTAACCGGGACGGGTTATCTACAGGTTGCCACCCTTTTCTAGCCAGGGTGGGCTTGAGGAGTTTATTTAATGAGTTCGTCACTAAATAAACTTCTACAGCCCAAGGCGGGAATCGAACCCGCCACCCTAGGTCTACCACGCGAGATTAAGACCAACGCCTTAACTCACACGGCCAACCTGAGCCCCCATAAGTGTGGTCTTGTAAATAGCAATTGTCTTGAAATGATTAAAGAGTGTAGTAATGTCTTGATAACTTTTGTGCATCAAGTTTTTATATCAAACTAAGTTATATATATATATATATATATATATATATATATATATATATATATATATTTAATGACATTAAGGATAAGTAGGTGTATTTCAGTAGGAATTTATTACATTCAGTAATTTTTTTTAAATGCTTTTTTTATTTAATTTATTCACGCTTTATTTTGATGCTTTTATGTTTGATTTTAACTTAGTGAGAAATCTAATATAATTTTAGATAGTATAAATGTACTAGTATATAGGAATAAATAAATATATATATATATATATATATATATATATATATATATATATACTATCTGACCCCGGCAAGGCAAACGTTGTTTTGCCTTATAAATTATTTCTAGTTTCTAGATAAATTCTAGTGTAGAAAAAAAGTAACTTACTTATTATAAGTGTGTAAGTATGTGGTTATGCATGAGATAGGCATGGAGCGCATGAACGATAAGGGAATATAAAAATAACATACGCCAAACAATATTATTTTTAAGTTATTATAGTTTATTTCTTAAAATTACATATCTCATATTAATTACGACACTAACACTAACAAACAACATCAATCTTTTAATGCTATAGCGTGAACAATATTTTTTGTTAGCCCATCTTTTAATCGAAGTACAGTTAAAAACACTATAATTGATCAGTTACCGAGCGGGATGATAATGATTAAATTACTAAAATGGCTATAAAAAAATAGGGGTTGGTGATAAAAAAGTAAAAATTTAGGGTTGTATGTATTTTTTAATGCCACATTATAAAAAAATAAAAAAAAATTCGTCCAAAAATTAAAAAAATAACTGTTAAGGGTGAACAACCCTTATCAAGTAGGGGTATGAAAAATAGATAGTAGCCGATTCTCAGACCTACTAAATACGCATATAAAATTTGGTAAAAATCGGTAAAGCTGTTTCGGAGGAGTACGCTAACTAACATTGTGACATGAAAATTTTATATATTAGATATATATATATATATATATATACATACATAAAAACAAAAAAACATTTTAAATTGTTACCTTCAATAATAGTTTAATTTTCTTTTAAATTATTATTTATTAACCTCCACTTTTTGCAACTCAGGCTAATTGGGACGGGTTATCTACAGGTTACTACCCTTTTCTAGCCAGGGAGAGACTTAGGATATTATTTAATGAATTCCGTCACTAAATAATTTCCTTTGCCCAGGCGAGAATCGAACTCGGCACTCTAGTTTTACCATGTGAGACTAGGTTTACCATGTGAGATTATGGTCAATGCTTTAACTCACATGGCTAACCTGAGTTTAATTTAATTTTTGAAGTATAGTTTAATATTTTTTTGTTTTTATTACATACATTTAATGTTTATTTATCGTGTTTAATTTTTTTTTGTTGATACATTTTTTGTAATTATTCTATTATATTGATTTTATTACATTTTTAAATTTTGAGCCAAATCGCCTCGTTCCGGTACCCCTGTATGAATAAATTAATAAAAAAAATTTAATACTCCAAAATGAAGAAACAGGCCTCATTTTAGAAGATTTCCCTAAAGGGAAATCAGCTTTTGAGGTCGTACTCATGACGTGATTTTTGATAATTTTCTTCAAATGTCCATCGATCCTACACAGATGACGATAATGAGGTCCGTTCAAAATTTTATATATATATATATATATATATATATATTATAATGAAATGTTAATTATAATTATTATTTTTTTAAATTTAATCTATTTACCGGCTACTTCACAGGGTCTTATATTGCACGGCAAGCATTTTCGTTTCCACCATCTCTGCTACAAGAGCTAATTTATCTATTTAATCAGAGATATAGCACAATTAGGCTAGATAATTAAAGAAACACTTACGCTCTCTTTGCATCTTGGGAGTCGACTGCCTGTTCCTGTCCCAGGAGATTGACCCTTGGACTCACAGGGGTCCGCTGTCCTCCCTTGACAGGTGCTGCTACCTCGTTTAAAGCCCAGTACTAATCACTCTGATCTCGTAGATATAGAGAGACAGCGGAGAACCACAGGCTCGACCGTTACAATATATATATATATATATATATATCTATATATATATATATATATATATATATATATATATATATATATTTGTCTGGTAACGCTCTCGCGCTCGCTATTTTTGTTTAAATCGTTACCAAACTCGATATTTAAAACGTTTATGCAAAAAAGACAGATCAGGTTCGTTAATGAAATCGGACCAGTGGAAGGGGGGGGGGTTAGAGGAGGGATTTTAAAAAAATCGAAATATCTCCGTTATTATGCATCGGATCGAAAAAATATATAAAACCAATCTTATTGCAAATTAAATTTACTATAAATATTGTTATATACGTTTATTCTCTATCTTGAATATTAACCGAGATATTTGCATTTTTATGAAGGCTGTGGTCGGGTATTGTTCGGATTAGTAGTTCGTAACTTCTCGGCTCAGGTGGAAGCTTCTTCTAACCTTACCTGTCGTTTCTAACTTTACCTTGCCTTCGTTACTTTGTGTGATATACGCAAATACGGTCTGTTCATCCGCCGCCCCCCCCCTTCTTTAGTTCTTGTACTACTAAAATTTGAGTTATTAAAATATAAATTATTTTTACAATTCAGAAGCTGTTTCACTTGGGAATTTATTAAAATTAACTGAAAGACTTCTTATTACCGTTTGTAATTACTCATGGTGGGCTTGTATTACCAGTATGCAGATTTCTCTATTGTAAAACTTCTATTGGGAAATCTGCTTAGTTTACGCAGCCCCTGCGTGACGGACTTTTTTCGATTTCTCCAAGCTAGGATCGATGGATATTTGAAGACATTTTTTTTTTGTATAATGGCTTAATAGCAGATTTCCCTTAAGGGATATCTGCTAATAGTAATATGTGAAATATCTTCTATCCTTTTCTCATTATCTGCAACAGTTGATGAATATTAATGACTATGCGATCGTTATCCTCGCCTCGCCATGAAAGCTTAACGAACTGGCTTAGCTTTAATTAAAATACATTGCTCCCCTGCAATGTTATAAACTGGGCATCAACGTGAAACTTTTATATATAAAATAAATAATTAACAGACCTGTCGTTATCTGTGTCACATCTATCATTTTAATTAATGTTATTTTATTTAAAAAGTTATAATTTAAATTAATCTTTAAGATAGAAAATAACTGGTGTATTTGCTAAAAAGAATCAACAGGTCATTCCAAAGATATTGAAAAAAAAAAGTGTATCTCAATAGGCTACGAAGGGCCAAGGGCTGTCACACAGTCAATCAATCAGTAGTCTGATTGACGCATTCCGTGCTTTATTTACTTACTTATTAGCAGATTTCCCATAAGGAAATTCAGCTATTGCGGTCGTACGTATGACTCGATTTTCAATAACTTTCCTCAAATTTCCATCGATCCTACTTAAGAGATGACGAAAATGAGATCCATTCAAAATTTATATACCAACCCACACACACACACACACACACACGTATATATATATTTATATATATATATATATATATATATATATATATATATATATATATATATATATATATTTGTCTGTTAACTCTAGCGGTCACAATATTTGTCTCCCATTACCAAACTTTATATTTAACCGTATTATGTAAAAATGGCCCCCACCCCACTTATGCCATATTAGTAATAAGCTGTTACTCGTATTTCATGAACCACTCCATTCGAAGGTTAAATACCAAAAATGGTTTTCATTGAACTTTTCCTTGTGAGATAGATATATGCAAATGCGTTCGTATAACCAACCCACCCTCCACTTCTTTTGTTCTTTCATTAGTAAAATTTGAGTGATAGAGATAAAACTTATTCTGATTCATTATAAATTACAGCACTAGCTATAGTAAATAGTTTTCAATAAAATTAATACGTTATATACAGATATATTTCAGTAATTGTTTTTCTTTCCTGCCAAGAGTATTTCTGTCATGCGACCTCAATTCGTACTCATGACGCGATTTCCGAAATTTTTCTTCAAATGTCTACCCAGGAGATGACAAAAATGAGGTCCGTTCAAAATTATATATATATATATATATATATATATATATATATATATATATATATATGTGTGTGTGTGTGTGTGTCTGTTAACGCTCTAGTGGTCGCAATTTTTGTTTGATCGTTACCAAACTCGGTATTTAATCGTTTTATGTAAAAAGAAACATCGAGTTCGTTAATGGCTGAAATCGGACCAGTGGAGGGGGGGGGGTTTAGTGAGGGGAAGTTTTGAAAATTCGAAATATCTCCGTTATTATGCGTCGGATCGAAATAGAATCAATCTTATTGCAAATTGCATTTACTATAAATATTGTTCTATACATTTATTCTCTATCTTGAATATTAACCGAGATATTTGCATTTGTATTGATCGGCAGAAGTCGGCTATATTCGGAACTTTCCGTCGGAAGCTAGTTCGGCCGTTTCCGTAAATGTTCGTCCCTCGTGAATTGGTTTAGAGATTCTTACTACTGTTATTAGTAAGCAGATTTCTCTATTGTAAAACTTCACGTGGGAAATCTGCTTAGTTTACGCAGCCCCTGCGTGACGGACTTAATTTAAATGTAAGTCTGGTAGGGTCAGTAAGTTAAAGTCAGTAGATAGTCTCTGGATGAGCAACCTAATAGATGATGTTCCTGTCGGTGTATTACTTCCTCCTATGAAGTGAAGGATCTATTGTAATAGCTAAAAAAAAAATCGATTTTCAGGTTTCAACCCCCCTACTGGCCCCTCACTGGACCCTTCTAAAATTTCTGTTTAATTATCATCTAATATTAAATAATAACTCTGATATTTTAATAATAATTTTAAAGGGTACGTAATGATAAAGTTAAATATTTATCTGAAAGTCCTGCCACAGTTGTTAACAAGACTTGTATTGTGAGTAGCCTCCATGACTCAGTTCATAGCATTTGCTGTGTAACCAGAAATCTTGAGATCGAATCTCGCCAGGAGCATCTATCTGTTTTTTACTGGATTTTTTTTCCTTTTTATTTTTTTTTGTTTTTAGGGCGTTTATTTAATATTAATAAATAAATAAAAAGTTTTTTTTTTTAATTATTGGCATTTATGTTTTAACGTGTTCTATATGTTTAAAGAAAACTCGAATGCTTTCTGTCCAAAAAATATAATAGGTATAAAAATATTTAATATTATACAAGAAATATATTACTATTAATTGAATACATAAGTATTTAACAATTATCAATAATATCGATAATAAAGCTAATAATTTTAATGGTTTTATTTAGCTTAACTCGTTTATTTGTTATTATTTTATTTTAGAATTAACAAAAATATTCATTAACAGTTTTAGCAGATTTCCCTTAAAGGAAATTAGTTATTGAGGTTGTACTCATGACGGAATTTTCGTAATTTTTCTTCAAATGTCCATCGATCCTGCTACTAGATGACGAAAATGAGGTCCGTTCAAAACTCATATATATATAGATATATATATATATATAGATATATATATATATATATATATATATTTGTCAGTTACCGCTCTAGCGATCGCAATTTTTGTTTAATCGTTAACAAACTCGATATTTAGTCGTTTGATGTAAAAAGAAAGATCAAGTTCGTTAACGGCTGAAAACGGACCAGTGGGAGGGGGGGTTTAAAGGGGGGGATTTTCGAAAATTCGAAATATCTCCGTTATTATGCGTCGGATCGAAATAGAATCAATCTTTCCTGCCAAGTGTATTTCTGTCATGCGACCTCAATTCGTACTCATGAGGCGATTTCCGAAATTTTTCTTCAAATGTCTACCCAGGAGATGACAAAAATGAGGTCCGTTCAAAATTATATATATATATATATATATATATATATATATATATATATATGTGTCTGTTAACGCTCTAGTGGTCGCAATTTTTGTTTGATCGTTACCAAACTCGGTATTTAATCGTTTAATGTAAAAAGAAACATCGAGTTCGTTAATGGCTGAAATCGGACCAGTGGAGGGGGGGGGGTGTAGTGAGGGGCAGATTTGAAAATTCGAAATATCTCCGTTATTATGCGTCGGATCGAAATAGAATCAATCTTATTGCAAATTGCATTTACTATAAATATTGTTCTATACATTTATTCTCTATCTTGAATATTAACCGAGATATTTGCATTTGTATTGGTCGGCAGAAGTCGGCTATATTCGGAACTTTCCGTCGGAAGCTAGTTCGGCCGTTTCCGTAAATGTTCTTCCCTCGTGAATTGGTTTAGAGATTCTTACTACTGTTATTAGTAAGCAGATTTCTCTATTGTAAAACTTCACGTGGGAAATCTGCTTAGTTTACGCAGCCCCTGCGTGACGGACTTAATTTAAATGTAAGTCTGGTAGGGTCAGTTAGTTAAAGTCAGTAGATAGTCTCTGGATGAGCATGTTTCGTGACTATGTCGATTGTACGTCCAATGTTTTCGTGTCCGGGAGCCCAAATCATTGTCACTTTTGTCTTTAGTTTTGAAATTTGTTCTAGAATCTGAATTTTGGTTATGAAAGTGTATATATACTGCTATTTTTATGGGAGGCTTATTTCATACGCTTCATCTTCCAAAATAGCTCGCTTCTAACCGGTATATTTCCTTTTTTGAAGAGTTGTACTTTTACTCCAAACGATTTTGACTACCTTGCACGACTTGAAAGAAGTATTGCAAACTGGAAACATTTTGGATTTCAATTGATTATATTTTATGTTATATCTCGTTACAATTTGACAGTAATATGAGAACAGAGAAGCAGTCCTAGTTCAACTCGGAACAGGAGATAGTTGCAGGTAGAACTCAAGGGAACAGGAACTCTACCTGGGGTTGTTCCATGCCGTAGTTGGGGGCTAGTTCTTGGGATTTATGTTCCGATGCAAATCAGGCAAGTTTATACACGCGTTACTGGCCCTCAGCTGCCCCCCAGACTGTGTAATTAACAAACCACGTGGAAGCCACTGACTATGGCGGAGAACTTAGCAACCCCTACTCCACTAGTCACCTGATATACTAGGTCCCGAGGGGGGTTCGGAACCCCTCTTTCATATTAATAGGGAAGGCATTCAAATTTGGTCGAAATGGGTCCCGGTACGTAAGAGGATTATTGGCAATGAAATATAATACGGGGCATTGGCCTTATGTACATGGCGAACTTAAGTGAGTCGCCAATTGGAATTTATTGCAACCCAAGTCTTCGGGAAGTCAGCCTGTTTTTATGTTTCTGGCCGACGTTTTGCTGGATATACTTTTATCAGCCAAGGTCTCCCTCTGAGACTGAAGAGTTACTATCGATTATATGCGACTGTCTCCGTGCCGTGGGCACTTCCAGGTGTATTTCTTTCATGGCATAATCCCGAAGGAACTGGAGTTGGAGACAGCGCCCGAAGGCGCCTGGAAGGGAAGTTCTGCCCACAGACGATACAGGAACATACACCTGAATAGAAACTCTTCATACTCCTGGGGGAGGTAGAACTATTTCTTGAGAAAGTGTTCTCTCAAAACCGCCATCAGTGCATGAAGTGTGCACCATTGCACAATCTAGTTAGAGAAAAGTGTCCCCCAAGTCCAACTCATCTAGCCGTGTAGGAAATAAATCCTGTTCCATGTTTAAAAACCTCAATGAACGTGGACCAATAATTCCAGCTGTGGAAATTGCACACCTGACTGTGACTTTGGGTGATTACAAATGCCTTTGATGCAATTCTCGGGGAATCACCTGGTGTCAGCCGAAACTCGATGATTCCGCCCCGGGTTGCGATCACTGAACATCATCACAAAAAGTTGGACTGACCGATAAACGTACGCTTCTCACTGTTCTAACTTTGTCGGGGACAAAAATGTTTTCTCCTGACGAGACCACTAGCTCGCTTCTATGACATGGACCGAATAACCTGACGAGACCACTAGCTCGCTTCTATGACATGGACCGAATAACCTGACGAGACCACTAACTCGCTTCTATGACATGGACCGAATAACCTGACGAGACCACTAGCTCGCTTCTATGACATGGATCGAATAACCTGACGAGACCACTAGCTCGCTTCTATGACATGGACCGAATAACCTGACGAGACCACTAACTCGCTTCTATGACATGGACCGAATAACCTGACGAGACCACTAGCTCGCTTCTATGACATGGATCGAATAACCTGACGAGACCACTAGCTCGCTTCTATGACATGGACCGAATAACCTGACGAGACCACTAGCTCGCTTCTATGACATGGATCGAATAACCTGACGAGACCACTAGCTCGCTTCTATGACATGGACCGAATAACCTGACGAGACCACTAGCTCGCTTCTATGACATGGACCGAATAACCTGACGAGACCACTAACTCGCTTCTATGACATGGACCGAATAACCTGACGAGACCACTAGCTCGCTTCTATGACATGGACCGAATAACCTGACGAGACCACTAGCTCGCTTCTATGGGGACCACTAGCTCGCTTCTATGACATGGATCGAATAACCTGACGAGACCACTAGCTCGCTTCTATGACATGGACCGAATAACCTGACGAGACCACTAACTCGCTTCTATGACATGGACCGAATAACCTGACGAGACCACTAGCTCGCTTCTATGACATGGATCGAATAACCTGACGAGACCACTAGCTCGCTTCTATGACATGGACCGAATAACCTGACGAGACCACTAGCTCGCTTCTATGACATGGACCGAATAACCTGACGAGACCACTAGCTCGCTTCTATGACATGGACCGAATAACCTGACGAGATGACATGGACCGAATAACCTGACGAGACCACTAGCTCGCTTCTATGACATGGATCGAATAACCTGAGACCACTAGCTCGCTTCTAGGACATTGACCGCATAACCTGACGAGACCACTAGCTCGCTTCTATGACATGGACCGAATAACCTGACGAGACCACTAGCTCGCTTCTATGACATGGATCGAATAACCTGACGAGACCACTAGCTCGCTTCTATGACATGGACCGAATAACCTGACGAGACCACTAGCTCGCTTCTATGACATGGACCAAATAAATGGCGTGCGTTTTAAAGAAGTCCGTAACGCAGGGGCTGCGTAAACTAAGCAGACGTCCGAACTTCTGCTATGATGTTCCCACTTATTCTGACTGAAACTCACTAAATAATTGAGTTATATATAATGCATAGAACAACAATTGTAGATCATCAATAGATTAAGAAGATTGGTCATATAACATTTTACGAACCAACTTATAATAACGCAGGTATTTTGAATTTTAACCCCAACCCCCCCCCTCTCCCCAGTCCGATTTCTGCCTAGAACAAATATTATCTTTATTTTTGACTGACAAGGTGAGTGCAAGGCCTTCCACCACCGATTTAAAAGAAATTTTTTTGAGTGTTTAGTACCTAATGAAAAACAAATTCTGTTAAAGCTAGAGAGTGAACTTCTAGCGCGTTCGTCTAAAAAAAATTGTTAAAGATTTAACTGAACGTTTTGAGTTGTTGCCAAGACGTGTATTTTAAGTAGCCTCCGTGGCTCACAGTTGGTAGGGTTTTGTAACCGGAAATCTCGAGATCGAGTCTCACCAGGAGCGTCTGTTTGTTTACTGGATTTGTTTTTTCATTTTTTGTTTTTAGGGCGTTTATTTAAAAATGATAAATAAATAAAAAGTTTTTTTTTTAAATATTGGCATTAATTTTTAACGTGTTCTATATATTTAAAGAAAATTCGAATGCTTTCTATCAAAAGTATAATAGGTATAAGGAAGTATTTAATATCATATAAGAAATATATTACTATTATAGAATACAAAAGTATTTAACAATTATCAATAATAACGCATATATTTTACCAGTTTTATTTAGCTTTACCAGTTTATTTGTTATTATTTTATTTAACAATTAATAAAGATATTTAAATTTTTTTTAGCTCTAGACATAAAAATAATCTTTATCAGATTTATACGTTAGAACTATATGTTCATTATGTTTGGCTTTGGAGCACTGACGTATATTTCTGTCATCAAGTTAAAAATGTTATCAAGCACCTCCAAAACTGTTCGTATTTGATTGAGCAAAATCGCAAAATATCATCTAGTGATGGTTGTATTAAAAGTCATTCTACCCTTCAACACCATTGTCATCCGCAATATAATTGTTAACATGATGATAGAAACATTCGTTAGTGAGCAAGCACTTTGAAAATATAGCTCTAACACATACAATTGTTAAAGAATATTTTTATGTCTAGAGTTAGAAAATTTAAAATATCTTTATTAATTGTAAAATAAAATAATAACAAATAAACGAGGATAGCTAAATAAAAACGTTAAAAATATTATTAAAACATATGCGTTATTATTGATATTATTCATAATTGTTAAATACTTATGTATTCAAATAACAGTAATATATTTCTTGTATAATATTAAATATTTCCTTATACCTATAATATTTTGACAGAAAGCATTCGAATTTCCTTTAAATATATAGAACAAGTTAAAACATAAATGTCAATATTTTAAGAAAAAAATGTTTATTTATTAATATTAATAATAGAAACAAAAAATTAAATCCAGAAAAAAACAGATGCTCCTGGCGAGATTCGATCTCAAGATTTCCGGTTACACAGCAAAAGCTATGAACTAAGTCATGGAGGCTACTCACAATACAAGTCTTGTTAACAACTGAGGCAAGACGTTCAGATAAATATTTAACTTTATCATTAGGCACCCTTTAAAATTATTATTAAAATATCAGAGTTATTATTTAATATTAGAAGATAATTAAACAGAAATTTTAGAAGGATCCAGTGAGGGCCAGTAGGGGGGGGGTTGAAACCTGAAAATCGATTTTTTTTTTAGCTATTACAATAGATCCTTCACTTCATAGAAGGATGTAATACACCGACAGGAACATCATCTATTAGGTTACTCATGGAAAGTCCTCATTAAGTCTGAAAATAAAAAAAAAGAAAACCTTTTTATTATCCTTTCAGAGTGAGCCGTTCAGTTGATGACAGTTAATTACCCAACGAAATAACACGGCAACAATCCATATTGGATGATTGAGACAACAGCTGTTGTGATTTAAGCCCATCCTTCATTAACATCACTCTCTCCGTGTTTGTGAAGCTTCATGCTCGGCGAATGAGCTTGGAGATTTAATTACCGCCGATGTGCGCCCCCCCCGGGCAAAAGGGACCGTGCACATTCAACAAGTGTTGTTTAACAAGTCAACCGACCCAAACAACAATATTGTCTCCCACTACAGAAATATATTTCCAATTATTTCTATATTTTGAGCTATCGTCCTCTCGTCGATGATTTAATAATTGTACAGAGAGGATATATGGAATGCATTACATGATCATGCTTGGATTCGTACACGCAGCAGACAAGAAGACAGCGCAATCATGGTTCTTTAATACCACTCATAGGCAAAGGGTAAGAATTTATAGAAATACAATTTCCTTTGATTCACTTTATTAAACTCAAGATATTTCACAGTCATCATTTCATCAGGAGTACACTTTGTTACTCCTAGAACTGAAGTCAGCCCATAACCTAGAAAGATATCCTTTCTCTAGCACGTTCAGTACGGACTTCAAAAAAGTGGTCCATCCACAAGTGCGACACGGGGTCAATTGACCCCGTACTTATGTCCTCTTTTAATGCGCTACTACCACTCGTAAAATAACTAAATTGCTAGATTCAAAACTTTTTTTCTCCTTTATGTGGTAATTTTGGTGATCAACGAAGGATTTTAATTTTTGTTATACATAAAAATGGGCGAATATAAATTAACTTTAAATTACGACACATTACAATCATATGACTATATGACCCCGTGCCGGACTTGAGCCCAAATACCACTCTCCAGGCCGGCACGGGGTCATAAAGCCCCGTGCATTTTTCAATGATATACGACGTATTTTTTGGATTTGAAATACATAAACGTACTATTTCTAATTATATTTACTAGTACAAAGCAAAAACCGTCAAAGTATTTTTTGAACGTTTGTCTTCAAACCCGACCCGTCCTGAGGGCACACTTAACGTTTTAGACCACCTTCATCTATAATGACAAGAGTACACTTGTACTACAAATGCTATCATAAATCGATACTTCGTCTCAATCGATATTACTGCACTATTGTCGTCATTGATTCTTACAAAATTGCAAAATCAAAGGGACGTCCACATTTTCAGATAATCCTCTGAAAGTGATTTAAGACCATGCTCTTAAATTTGAGGAAAAAAAAAGGAATGCAAAAAAGAAAGAAAAAGAAAATATATATAGTTTTAGGTAAGGTTCCAGGAGAAGAACGGCTTTGGTAAATCAATATCTCTACTGCAATATCAGTTTCAAAGACACATCTACCACGAACTACAATAATAATTTCAATAACCAGGTTTAATATACATTATAAATAATGTTTAATTAAAGGGAAACAACACAAATTTCAATTAGTGGCAAATGAAAATGAAATAAGTATTTTAGATAACTAATTAGGCCGTGTACAAACAACTCATTGCGTTAGAGTACAAACTGAACTTCAAATAACTTTTGCGCATTTAAAGCACTACTGTAGAATGGTTTTGGTGCACAGTAGTATGGTTGTTATAGTATATTTCGTACCAAGGGCCGAAAGTGGGCGTTTGCCAGCCCGAGATATTTTTTGACCGAGACCTAGTCGAGGTCATGAAAAGTTCGAGGGCCGGCAAAAGCACTTTGGCCCGAGGCACGAACACTATTTTTCACCATACTACAATAAATATTAATACGATATAACATTAATCAAAAACAAGATTTTCTTTTGGTTAAGTGTACCTCTTTGTTAGAAGGTTATCTTGTGGTTATGGGGACATGATGAATGTTTAATGTATGGATTGTTTTACGTTATGTTATTATGCAAGTTAATAAAGAGAGATGAACATATGTGTGTTTCATTTAATACAAATGATACGAGTATATTTCAAAATGCTAAAAAAAGTCAGTTCGTTTATTTTTGATTTATAGAAATGTTAAAAGTACAATTTTGGTTGTTTGAAAACATAATACCCTTTGAAGATTCTATTATTTGTTTTTTGTTTGACACATTCACACTTTTACTCGTAGTTGGATTGTTTCTGATTAAAATATCCTCTTGACAATCTTCAAATTAATCATCAATTGTAAAGAGAGACTGATTTTCATATTCAATAGTTCCAAAATCGATATTTGATGTCGAAGTCGATGACTCATTCACTTTACTAAACAGTCTGTTAGAAACTTCCAATTTCTTTGTCACAGAGTCTTTTAAACAACTTTTTATTTACTTTTACTGTGGCACTTAACACATTTGATTTTTTTTGGCTGATAACCAACCGATTGCCGTTTCAAAAAAGCAATACTTTTTGGAAATTGGGTGAGTTGAATATTTTCTTTTACTTTTAAACAACTTTTTATCATGGAGTACTTACTCCATAAAGTACTGGGTTTGTTTTGCTTTGATAGGACCGAGAGATATACGAAGATATACGAGTAAAACGTCATCATTCACATCTCCAGGTTTTACATTTTCCATTTTTAACCAGTTCAAAAACTTTGTATACTCTTCGTCATACCTATCTTTTGATTTTGCTGGTAACAAATCTGCCATGATTTCTTTTGCTCTTTCTGCAAAAAATATAGATTCTGATATATTATTAGCCATAATTACTAAATAACTAAACAATAAAACGAGCAAAACAAACTAATATAATGTATATAATGAAATGAATGAATTAAAATAATAAACAGCTGATATTGCGGCCCTAGGGCGGCGAAGTGTAGCTTTCGGACCGCAAATTAGCTGTGTAAAACAGGTGATTACATCGTAGTATGGTGAAAAAATATTATGGTTTAAAATTATTTGTATATCATTTGATAGTTATTTAATCCGAATCTTTGGATATTGAAGAATAGTTTTATTCCGTTTTATTTTTATTTTTCATCTTAAATCAACCAAATATTGTAATAATTATAATAGTCATTAATATCATTTGTTAATGCTACTGCAGAAAAAATTGCTAAAATATTCAAGAACCATGGCATGGATATACAGCATTTGGCACAGACAGAATAATTGGACGTACAATAATTACTATGTATCAAGTATTACTTGATGTGCCATGGTCCACCACGTGTGCCATTAGTGTACAGCATATGTGGGCAACAACCGGCCCGCGAGACATTTTGAAAACCCCAAACAAAAATATTAGACTACTTACTCCAAATGAGAAGAGATGAGAGAAAAGGAAGGAAAACGAAAATGGACCTTTGAACACCTAGGCACAAATAACCCTCGCGAATTTGGCGCCTAATAACAATAAAAAAACCGTTTGTTGTTTTGTAATAATTTGAAATTTTACGATTTAGTTATAATGTTGTACCTATTTTTTTTTTCATTTCATTTTGTTATTTTAATAAATAGTATTATTATTACATTGTCGTATAATTTCATGTCTGATATCTATCGTTAACCCTTAATTGGCTCAAAAAATGACTTGAAATGAAAATTTTTCTTAAAAACACATTATTTGCGTTCCTAATAAATAGAATATATAAGGTTTTACTTAATTTTTTTTTCTGAACAAAAATATTACATGGTGTCTTTAAGTACACCTTGGCCAGTTATCCTAAAACCTTAGTGGTATCTTTAAGTACACTCTGGCCAATCACCGTAAATCAATGGGGGTGTCTGTAAGTTATGTTAATAAACTGAAATAGTTTCTAAAAATGTAATTAAATAATTTATTATGTAATAAAAGAAACGTATTGTAAATAAAAAATAAGTACATTGGAAACAAAATATAAATCCGTCAAAAATATTATTAAACCTTCCATTCATTCAAGAAAACAGGGCCTTTTACGGGTGTTAAGAAGTTTCACATTACATTTTCAGCATAAAACAACTGTTTGATTTTGGTGATAGAGTCTACACTTTCCTTTTGTAGTGAATACTTGCCAATGGTGCATCCCATCAAGTCTTGCTGCATTGGCTATGAGAGCTGCAGCAGTTCCTGGCTGCTATTGGTGGTGTCTAGCCCTTTTAGCTCGCCGGTCCAGCAGAATATCCTCTGCAATGTGTATTCGAAATTGTTTTAAATTCATTTTTTTTAGGGTGTTTTGTGCAATAGCAATACGTTATTAACCACCAAATCCAATTATTAGCTGAAAATGTTCATGCAAGATTTGTGGGAGCGGTAACCTCTTCTATAAAGTGCAACGAACATGTCACTAAGGTCAACACTTTGTTGTCATACCATTTAATAATGCTGATACACTTTTTGTAATCAACGTATTCTTCATAACATCCTCTTCCCTCTTTCACCCTCAATATTGAAAAGTTCCAATATTTCATTCATTTCAATTTGAAAATTTCCTTCATCCATTTTGGGGCATCCGTCTGCATTTTCTCCTTCATTGTTGCTTTCTTCTTCATCAGAAGTGATACTAAATTTTGGTAGCAAAGAGAAAAATGGTTTCACCTCGACTTTTATACGTATATGTTAATTAAAATGGTAAAAGTATGAAATAATATGAAATCATGCCCCTTGGGCAAATTTGTTGGTATTTGGCCAGGGTGAACTTAAGTACACCATCCTTAAAATCCATGGTAAAACTCTATTTCTATTGAATGGAAAATGAAGCACATAGGAACTTAAATACAATCCTTTACAACTACAACTTACAATCCTTTAAAACTAATTCACCCATTTTGGTTCATATTTAAATCGAATAGCGTATATTTTAATGAATTAGAAACTTCGCTGGCAACTAGTGTGAAGTAGGGTGGTAAACAATGATGATTTTCTTCAGTATATTGCTAGTAATTAGCTCCAATAACAATAAATGGACTTGTGTCGCATATGTCCATGCTTGGGAGGTTACAGGGGTGTGGACTGTGGCCCAAAAGGGGTAAGAATAGAAGCAGTTGCTCTCTGAAAGCGTTAAATATGAATGGTGTCTTTAAAGGCACCTTGGCCAGTTAAGGGTTAAAAATAATGAACATTACTTTAAAATGCACTACTTTTAAACGCGGCCCGCGAACGTATTTTCACAATAAAGTTTGGCCCTCAACATGTCAAAGGTTGCCCATACCTGATGTACAGTATACCATGCTCTCGTGTCTTGGAATACAGTGGGGAGACAGAAAGGTTAATCATCACCAGGGTCGGAGATTATGTCAGGAGAGTGAAAAAGTTTCGAACCGAAGACCTCGGGTATAGGAGAACATTTTTGGAAAACCAACCATCACATAAAAATTTGTTGAACGTGCTGGCAAAAGTTGATCGATATCAGGAAAGAATCGTGCAAGAAGCAATAGAGATAGTGAAATTACCAACAACATCAACAGAGATAATACCTAGAGATTGAGCAAATTATGATAGTCCATTACTCCACCAAGAAAAAAGTCTACTGTTGGTTAGTGATTAATAATAAATTATTTCTTATCCTCCCAGCCCCTGATTGATGATTTAGGTTTAAAAAAATACAAGCCAGGTACTGTTTTATATGACGTGTATCGAATATCATAAAAGAGTGGGGGTTATAAGGAAGGCCAGAAATAAAAATCTTGATATTTCGTTTCCTATTGGTTTTGGCAAATATGCACGTAAAGTAACTTTTATTATATAACGAAGTATAATGAGTTATACATTATAAACTATAAAAGGGCAACAATTTTGAAGGTAACAAAAGACTGAACCAAACTCAACGAAACTCCGTTTGTAATTTAGTATTAACATCTCCCTTGTTACCAACTCCCCGTGGGGTTACAAGGGTGGTCTGGAATGAAAAATCGTGATATTTCGTTTCCTATTGGTTTGCAATGCACGTAAAGTAACTTTTATTATATAACGAAGTATAATGAGTTATACATTATAAACTAAAAAGGGGCAACAATTTTGAGGGTAACAAAATACTAAACCAAACTCAACGAAACTCCGTTTGTAATTTAGTATTAATATCTCCCTTGTTATCAACTCCCCGTGGGGTTACAAGAGAGGCCTGGAATGAAAAAAATCACAATACTTCGTTTTCTATTGGTTTTCGGCAAACATGCCCATAGACAAGTTTTTTTTTTGTTGATATTTAAACAATATTCGTTATACACACTTTTGTCGTATTAAGGAGGTATAAATGAGAAACGTTGTTTCGAAAAAAATCGAACGCTAGAGTGTTAACAGACAAATATAATTTATAAAGCTTCCTTTAATAAATCTCCATGTCAACAAATAAATTAATGCACATTTTACAGATTTAAAAAAAAATTGTACATATTTAGAGTTGTATTAAGTTTGTTAATGAAACTAATTTATTGCATATAGTTATTTTAATTGATGAATTTCATACAATGTATTCCTAGAATTTGGCATAAATGTTTTAACGAATGTATTATATAAGTATAAACATAATTCAATAATTTGTAATGAATTTAATTGACATTACATTAGAAAACTGTTAGTAGAAAAACAAAATAAAATAAAAACTATTGGGCGAATCCTATTATGTTATGACTACATTTAATGGAAATAAATACATTTCATTACATTCCAATTATTTTGAACGGACCTCATTTTCGTCATCTCCTGCGTAGGATCGATTGACACTTGAGGAAATTTTTTGAAAATCGTGTCACGGATACAGACTCAATACCAGATTTCGCTCAACGAAAATCAGATAAAATATCGAAGATCAATTTCAGTCATTATGTAATATAGAAATTAGTTCCTCTCGAAACTGTAAATTATAAAATGAGGCGATGATGATGAAAATCATGTAGTTTGCATTGTAAATTTCAAATGGTCACATCACAACGAAAATGTTTATACATATCTCACATAGTATAAGTTCAGTGTAAAAAATATTTGGTATTAAAGCTTCGAATAAAATGGTTTGATCTTTACTAAACTAGATATATGAACTTGAACTTTATTTTTATATAAAACATTTAAGTATCGAGTTTGGTAACGATTAAACGAAAATTGTGACGGCTAGAGCGTTAACAGAATATATTATATATAGGTCTATATACGGACACTTAGATTGGGGCGGGGAAGTCATTATTCCTGTTCGGCACCAATACTTAATGTTATGTATATTAACTTTTTAATTAAAATAAAATTGGTAAATCTATAGGTTATTTAAACAAAATTTCCTCATAAGTGAATAATTTTTATTAGACTGAAGTATTTACTATTTTATACAAAATGAGGGTGAAAAAAATAAAAAGTCATATTTTAACACCTTTAAAAAGAATCAATTATTCTTCATTTTTATTACAGTGAATGATAGACTTCGCTACCCCAAGCGTTTCGGCAATTGTAAACGTAAAACCTTCCATCTAAACGAATGCTAATTCTGGACCGAAATAAAAAATAAAATGTCTAATTAAAGAAAATGCTTGGTTAATAATTAAAGATGTTTAAATGTGCGAAACAAATTTACAGTTTAGAATCAACTTGACGACAAATAAATCTAATCTGAGTTTGTTTGTAATTGTTTACTAATCCTGAAAAAAATATATACAATAGGACTTAGACCTCTAAATTATGCTGTTATAACTGTTTTCCCACATAAAGAAAATTGCTGAAATTAGCTTTTAATACGACAAAAATGAAGTGTCCGGGCGGTGAGTTTATATAGGTCTATATAGATATTGTTGGGGCCTGTATTATCCTTTGTGTTCCCAATGAGATTATGTCTTCTGCTACCAAACTGGTTGCGGAGCGGTTAATTTTTGCGGCGATCCTTTTCTGACACTAGCATTAGACTGAATAATAAAAATTATTACAGAGATAATTTCCTCATAAGAGAGCATTAGACTGAAGTTATTTACTATTTTATGGAAAATGTCCATCGATAATACCAAGTCACTATTTAAGTTCTCCAAAGATTCAAGTATATATTGAATAAGTAACATATAATATATATATAGTAAGGAAGCTAATTGTATACAACTCAAACTTTAAACGAATGCTAATTTAGGGACTAACCTTATATCTAATTGACACAAACATATTAACATTTATTGATATAGAAAAACAAAGGAAATTAAGTTCGTTAAAACACGATTGTACAACCTAGGTAGAGGGAAGGATGGTTAGCCCTTTGTTTGTTTGTAAACTTTAGCGGCAAGCCAAAAACATATATACAATTATAACGATCGATCGGTCCTATATTATGAGTACTCATTTAAACTGTTATATACATTTCGTATACTGCTAGCATTATATTAAAGAAATAGGTACCTGCGGATTTTTCTACTCTTTATGAGAGTGGATCTTTCTTCTTCGGGATTTTGTGTTCCCAGTGAGATTCTGTCTTCTAGATGGCGAATACTGGGTGCGGAGGCCGTTCCCGATGCGGCGATTCTTTTCTGACACTAGAGTTGCGGGAGGTGAGTACTATTCTCTTAGTTTAGCGGAGCCAACTACCCGGACTTTCTCACTCGGGCGAGGAAAAACCAACTACCCCTAATGTAATGGCAGCTCAGATCAAGCGGTCTCTTTTTCCTGTAGGCTAGGGCGGCAGTTTCCTCTCCTGGCCACTGCCTACGTGATCTCCATATGTGTAGCGGGTTTGTGAACTAAGCGAGCGCGGGAAATTCAATTCAAAGACGGCTGAACAGATATTGATATATATAGTTTTGAACGGACCTTATTTTCGTCATCTCCTGAAGAGGATGGACACTTGCGGAAATATTTTTAAAAGCGTAGTGAGTACAACCTCAATAGCAGAACCGCAAAGTAATTACCGAAAAATAATCTTGTCCACTTAGCTTATATCGCCCGAAACACTGGGGGTAAAAGGAAAAAGCCCTTTGTAGCGAATTTCCCCAGAGCTCGCTTATTTAATCTGTTTTAGCTAGTCCCTGCTCCAAATCTATTCCCTTGAGCTGAAAGCTCACTTTCATTAAATTCTGGCTTTATTTTGACTCAGCTGCAGAGTGATTATATTAGCAGAGAGTGGAGTCAAAGCATACAGAGCTGTAATGGATTTGTTTTTAATTGAAGGAATATTCCTTTGAGGAATATTATAAAAGAGTTTAAAAGGGGGAAAAAAGAACTTGAATTCGATGGAGTTGCGCCGATGTCTATTCGCTTTTTTCTAACGAAGCCTTTTGATACCCTTTCCAGGAATTAGAGTTTTAATTTGCTCTCACTCAATACACTTTTTTACTGAGCATTAATGAACTCTGAACTTTGCACTATGAATAATCGTTGCATTATTGGAAGCAATTGTTTTAAAATATTAAAGAATTATTACAGCCACGTGGAGTGTTTACACAAAACACACCATTGTTACTCTCCTTAGGAAATTTTTACATTTCACACCCTCACACATATCTACTAAGTCTACACAATTATGATATAATTATGATGTGGCTAACCGGACAAAAATACATAAAACAAAGACATGCATAGACAAGCTAAATTAGCAACCTGAAAAAGAACTGTTGACAGGCTGACTATACAAGACATGAAACGGGTAATAAAAACACAAGTACTCAATGACTGGACAACCGACCAGCTACAAACTGGCAACAAACTCCAAGAAATCCTAGACAACCCAAACAAAGGAAAATCTCTGGAAAATGTTACCGGACGAGCTCAAGTGGTGTTGACTAGGCTTAGAATCGGACATTCACTACTTACACATTCATAGCTCATAAACCGTATATAAAAGTCCGTCACGCAGGGGCTGCGTAAACTAAGCAGATTTTCTTATGTGAAGTTTAGCAATAGAGAAATCTGCATACTGGTAACACAACACCATCATAAGTAAATACAAACGGTAATGAGAAATCTTTCAGTTAATTTTAATAAACTCCCAACTGAAACGGCTTCTGAATTGTAAGAATAATTTATATTTTAATAACTCAAATTTTAGTAGTCCAAGAACTAAAGAAGGGGGGGGGTGGATGAACAGACCGTATTTGCATAAATCTCACAAAGTAGCGAAGGTTAGGTAAGGTTAAAAAGGACAGGTTAGGTTAGAAGCTTCCGCCAGAGCCGAGCACGGCCGAACTAACCCGAACAACACCCGACCACAGACTTCATAAAAATGCAAATATCTCGGTTAATATTCAAGATAGAGAATAAGTGTATATAACAATATTTATAGTAAATTTAATTTGCAATAAGATTGGTTCTATACAATTTCGATCCGATGCATAATAACAGAGATATTTCGAATTTTCGAAAATCCCCCCTCTAAACCCCCCCCCTCCCTCTGGTACGATTTCAGCCATTAACGAACTTGATCTGTCTTTTTACATAAAACGGTTAAATATCGAGTTTCGTAACGTTCACCAAAAATTGCGACAGCTAGAAAGTTAACAGACAAATATATATATTTTGAACGGACCTCATTTTCGTCATGTCCTGAGTGGGATCGATGGACATTTGAAGAAATATTTCGAAAATCGCGTCATGAGTACGACCTCAATAGCTGATTTCCCTAAAGGGAAATCTGCTAAAACCGACCCACATGCACTCACCGTAAAAGTACTGACCATCAAACATCTCCTGACTGACTGCAGACTACGTGAACATCTCAACTTACCGAACGACTTGCACGAACTACTAACAGAAGGTAGCCCACATATAAATACACTCTTAAATCACTTGAATACAATTTACATTTACAACAAACTTTAAACCACACCTACTCCACTCATTTCTTCATGTTTTATATCTCAAAGTATGCCCCTAATTCGTATATGTGTTTTGCGAACAATAGTGTATAATACATGTTTAAATTTGTGCCTTAGACTTCCGTCATCCTCATGCCAGGATTTATCGTAAAATTTATAGTTTTACAATACAACGACAGTGTATTTAATTTCTCTCAACAGATAAGTATTTAATTTTCTCTTGGATGAGAATAAGTGAGGTTTACATATAGTTGAAACCAAAATTAAAAAAAAAACAAAAACACAATAAGCTATGTTAATATTCAAGACAGAGAAAACATGTATAAACGATAGTTTTATAAAAGTAAAATTGGTTATATAGTTTTACAACATTAGTTATATAAAATTTTTAATAATATATCTCGAATTTTCGATTATTTTCCCTGAAAAGCCCCCACCCCCATATCATTCCTAACCCAAGGCCAATTTCAACCGTTATGTAATATAGTAATTGGTTTTCCTCGAAACTGTTAATCATCGAATGCGGCATTGACCAGATAAAAATCATGTAGTTTACATTGTACACCTCAAATGATCACGTCACACCTAAACATTTTATGCAAATCTCACATAGTAAAAGATGTAAACAATATTTGATATTCAATCTTCGAATGTAGTGGCTCATGATTTGATCTTTACTAAACTCGATATATGATTCTATAAGATTGTTTCTATACTATTTTTTTAATCCAACGTATAGTAACCCCTCCCATTGGTCAAATTTCAGCCTTTAACGATCTTTCTTTTTACATAAAACGAACAAATATCGAGTTTGGTAACGATTAAACAAAAATTGCGACCACTAGAACGTTAACAGACAAATATATTATAGATATATAGTTTTGAACGGATCTCATTTTTGTCTTCTCCTGGGTAGGGTCGATCGACATTTTACGAATTTTTTTGAAAATCGCGCTATAAGGACAACATCAATAGTGGATTTCCCTATTGCAAGTCTGCTAAAAATTGTATTAATTTTGTTGATAAATTATTATGCCTTTATCATTTTAATTTGTATTATTCACTTACTAAATAACGAAGGATATAATTGACTTTTTTTTTCATTTTTATCCGTTTATAGCTCTCCCCCTCCGGTCATATTCAGCTTAAACCTCCGGTATTTTGTTTTTTGAAAAATATAATTCTAACAAAAACGAGAAAAATAAATAGGTTTGTCTATTTTGCAACAAAATGAAATTGGTCATTCTTGCTTGTGGTCTAATTCTCGTTGGTTTATGAAATCTCCGTGACTGGGCTTTTAATTTTTCATGACTCGGGGAGAAAGAAAGCAATGAATTTGAACAGATTTAGTTCCAGAGGGCCCGAAATCCAAACTAGCATTATGTAACTATTGAATTCTTGATGTAGCCATTATAATGCCGTTACTATGAATGATAGAGAGAGAAAAAAAACTAAACTGGAACTGCTTTCATCAAATGGTATTTTAGCTGGTGGACTCGCTGCTCCATTTCCTCGTAGTCTTTCATGGCCGGGAACCCAACTGAATAGAAATGGTCGTTTATCATTGAAACAGTTTGTATGCACACGTGCTTTCAGAGGAGGAAATGAAACGGATGGAGTTTTGAAAAGATTGAACTCATTCAAGATTGATACCGTAATGGATCGTGGAGTTTTTCATCGAGAAAGTAAACATTAAAATTATTATATTGGCATAACTGATTATTTCGCTACCGGGAAAAGTTTTCATTTGACGCAATTATTCTCGTTGGGACCAAAAGCTGTGCACATAAAGCATTTTCTGTGTTCGCTTCTCCTGAATTCACGGAACAGATTACTAACCTATTTTCCGTCTATTTTCCTCTATCCTTGCATCATTAAATCCAACAACTCGATACAGGATCTGCAAAGCTCAATAAATATCTGAGCAGGAAAGCGCCGCATATCTTGCGAAAACATTTTCAATTATTCTTCCCCTAATTTCCGTACGAGTTAATTAATTGATACCTCAATTATACGGGAATTACCAAGTTATGCGGCAACCCTCTAATAATCCATGGTGAGTATAATGAGACCGAAACACTTATTATTGATCGGTATATCTGAGATTAATCGGCCTCATAATAACAGAAAGGAATTCAGCAATTTTGATTATGCTCATGTTACGACATTGGTAAACCTTTCTAGAAATGTTCATTGAATAGAAGTTTAGTCGTAGTAGACGATACAGATAAGAACCAATCAATAATTAATTAAAATCCTAAATTAAAGATTAAGATGATGGCGGTACCAGACCAGAAGAAGTGTGGTTTGGGGACCATAATATCTTTCTGATGATGTTTCGTATCAAAACATACATTTTAAACTACATTCTCAATAAAATAGTTATTTATTATACAAGTGACGAAAGTAGATCATTTTACAACTCGAGTGAAACGTTTACCCACACTAGCGAAGCGAGTGTGGTAATTTCACGAGAGTTGTAAATTTTACTTTCGTCACGAGTGTAATATTAAATGTTTTCTGTAATCGTGTAATACATGATCAGATCTAACCAGAATATGAACAAAATTAGGATGTTGTGAAGATTATGGTATGTTGTTGGTAGGTTATAAGCATGGTTGTGAAAGGTTATAAGCATAGTTATAAAAAAAACTAGTGATGATTGTGAAGTAGTGAAGTTATAAACAAGTGCAGGTTATAAACAAGGAAGGTAATTATTATTATATTTAAATTTTAAAATATATTGATTATTTCCACCAATAATTCATTCACATTTTAATTTATTTTGTTAAAATAAATTCTTACAATGTTAAGAAACATTTAAAAGCATTTAATTTCCAACTTCAAATTATTTTTTAATTTATACTTATTACTAATTAAGAAGGCAATTCACTTTCTTCACTCTATTGCAAAATGTTTCACTTTCTTCACTCATTTCAGTTTAGTAATGTTACCATTATTCTACGAAAAAAAAATTGTTGTTTTGTACATTTATCTCTAATTGAAGTTTTAAAATACTGTTACGTTTTTTTACCAAAACCAGTAATAAACGTTTTTAATAAGAGTTCTTTTGGATTGCAAAATTAAATACTCGCAAGTTTCACAGTTTTTATCACTGCACAATTTATTTCACAATGCACAATACACTTGGTAATTATTCTTAATTACTACTCACAGTATACACTGATAGCGTCACTGTTCTTCAGATTACACAGTCCAATAATTCACTCACGGTCACTGAAATTCACAGAAAGACGGTACTGCACTGTCCTTTACTTCGCGGCACTGCACTGTCTTAAACACGGCACTAAACTGTTACTTACAGTCACGGCACAACACTGTTCTTCTTATAAAAACACTTTACCGCACTGCACTAAGTCGCACTGTAGCACCGAACGCACATATGAGCACTTGAGAAGAAAACTGACTCGCTCGCGGCTGGCCGGTTCTTTATATAGGTCGTCGGCATACATCAAAGGGGAATTGTCTGGACCCTTCGACGCGGGACTAGTAAGACCTCGATTCTCTGTCGGCTTCTTTGATCTACGTCGCACTTCCCAAATACGCGACTCTCACTCTGAAGGATTATACATGTATTTAATTTTCGCAACCATACATTTATATTTTAGCATAAGTAATTAAAATCTATTCCATTTTTTTTTGTCAATATTGTCCTATTATTTCAATTTTTGCATCAGTAATAAAACTAATAATCTATTATAACTTTGGAAAGGAGTAGGGATGTGAAATGTGTATATGAGATGCAGTAGTGGCCACATTAATACATTAAAAAGATTGGTTTTAGCAGATTTCCCTCAAGGGAAATCAGCTATTGAGGTTGTACTCATGACGAGATTTTCGAAACATTTCTTCAAATGCCCATCGATCCTACCTAGTAGATGACGAAAATGAGGTCCGTGCAAAACGTTCAAATCTATCTATCTATCTATATATTTGTCTGTTACCGCTCTAGCAGTCGCAATTTTTGTTTGATCGGTACCAAACTCGATATTTAGTCGTTTTATGTAAAAAAGAAAGATCGGATGTAAAGGCTGAAATCGGACCAGTGGGAGGGAGGTTTAGAGGGGAGGATTTTCGAAAATTCGAAATATCTCCGTTACTATACGTCGGATCGAAAAATATTACAGAATCAATCTTATTGCAAATTAAATTTACTATAAATATTGTTCTATACATTTATTCTCTATCTTGAATATTAACTGAGATATTTGCATTTGTATTCTGCATGTGCTCGGCAGCAGTGGCTATGTTCGGTCTTTCCGCCGGGAGCTCTGGCGGCCGTTTCCGTAACTATTCGTCCCTCGTGAATAGGTTATTCCTACTGCTGTTATTAGGCAGATTTCTCTATTGTAAAACTTCTCGTTGAAAATCTGCTTAGTTTACGCAGCCCCTGCGTGACGGACTTTTATAACATTCTTCGATCCGACTCATAAGAACGGATATAACAATTTTTCGACTCCCCCCTCCAACTACTGACGACGACGATAAACATTAGTGTGGAATAACAAGAATAGTGAGGGTCAAATAAACATTTTTGACTTCAGAACTTAAAATCTTAACTGATAAAGTCATCGCAGAAATTTTCATGTACCTTCCACAGTTACAGTTCTGAAGTAGGGGTTGTAAGGAAGGCCTGAAATGAAAAAGTCCGTCACGCAGGGGTGAATACAATTTTTGGTATTTAAACTTCGAATAATGTGATTTATTATTTAGCTGAGTATTGTTTATGTAACATGAGTAGAAATGGCGGTTTGCTGGTGGCTGAAAACTGAAAAATGCCAATATCTCGGGTAATATTCAAGATAGAGAATAAATGTATATTACAATATTTATAATAAATGTAATTTGCAATAAGATTGATTCTATACAATTTTTCGATCCGACGTATAGTAACGGAGATATTTCTAATTTTCGAAGATCCCTCACTCTAAACCCCCCTCCCACTTGTCCGATTTTAGCTGTTAACGAACTTGATCTTCCTTTTTACCTGAAACGATTAAATACCAAGTTTGATGACGATTAAATAAAAATTGCGGCCGCTAGAGTGTTAACAGACAAATATATGTATATGTATATATATATATATATATATATATATATATATATATATATATATATATAGATATATATAGTTTTGACCGGACCTCATATTCGACATCTCCGAAGTAGGATCGATGGACATGTGAAGAAATTTTTCGAAACTTGCGTCATGAGTACGACCTCAATAGCTGATTTCCCTTAAGGGGCTAAAACATAATTCGTTAACGTCTATCATCATTCAACCTCTAATCATGTCCCGAACGCAGCCGCGTACCAAGTATATATATATATATATATATATATATATATATATATATATGTGTGTGTGTGTGTGTGTGTGTTTGTTGTGTTTGACGCATGTTTCCTCAAAAAACTCCCGAAAAAAAAGTTCTTGTTGAACTAACATCAACAACTCTCAACTTTAATCCGTGTAATCCCTAAAGCTGAATTTATTATCTATTATACTTTTTATTTTTTCCCCAAACCAAGGGCCTTGAAAAAAAAAAAATGAGTCTAAAACCTCAGCTTTCCCACTCTTTAGCCAAGTAATTCTACTATTCACTGAGCCATTTTTAAACTTTACTGCTCTGAGTTGTTCCTCAGTCACTTGTTTAGAGTATCGAGACTTTAACGAATTATGTTTAAGTTATCTGTAAAGTGTTACATACACAACGTTGGAATTCGTGACCTTTTAAAAAAGTTGGTAACCTCTGCTAGGCCCATTTTCTGGGGGCAAACGTAAAAGGAGGTTAAATATAACCCCTCTTCTTTAGTCTTTTAACGGTATTTATGGTGCTTTTTACTGTTCCCACTTTATCTCCAAAGGGCCTTTTTATCTCTAGAAAGTACCAATAGTTTTCTTTTTTATTATCCAAGTTCTATAAAAAATGCAAAAAGCGAGCTAAATAAATAAAGACTTACGACAAAAAATAAATGCTTGTTTGTTTCAATATCACCCCTGAAACGTACTGACTTACTGGAAGCGACTAATCTAATAAGCCTTAAGTACAGTATTAAGCAGTGCAATATATAATTTACGTAGGATAATGTGTTATTTATTTACGTTATTATGCTACATCTTCTAATCGTGTTATAATAGGTTTTTTTTTAGCCAGGGCGGGATCTTATTTGGTGAGTTCGTAACTACATAAAATCTTATTGCAGTTTGAGTAAAACGGCTACACTTCCACAATAACAATTTATAAAGCGTCGGAGCGCTTTAAACGCAGTGGATAACTTTCAGTACCCTGTTAACACGACAAGAAAACAATAAGAAACGAATGTCTATTATACTGCTCAAAAACATTAAAATATTAAACAGTTAAAAAAATACAATCAAGAGTCAAGTTATATAAAAACAATTCTTATAGTTCATTCGGAACTAAATCTCTCATTTATCTTGATTAGTTTGATAATAATTACCTCTACTGATTTTCGTAGCATATGCATTGTATAATGTACATTTATTCTCATATCAAAAATTTCGAGGTTGTGAAAGGGAGAAGGAGAGCACAAAATGTTAATTTTATTGTGTGCACTAAAAAAGTCCGTCTCGCAGAGGTTGCCAAACTAAGCAGATATCCCACGTGCTAAAATGGCACACTAGTGAACAAGAAAGTACAAATATTTTGCTTAATAATTGAGTTAGAAGGAAATGTATTGAACAGTAATTGTAGAACATCATATGCTTAACAAGACTTGTCCTATAACATTTTTCGATTTGACTCATAGTAACGGAGATATATTGAAATAAAATTCCCCTCCTCTCTAACCCCCCCCCCTTCTATACTGGTTCCGATTTCAGCCATTATTTAATTAATGATTTTCTTGAGTGGATTTAATGCTCTTCTTCTCCGAGCAGGCTTTCTTTCCCAGCCACTATCATCCAGGCCCTAGAATTTGGCATACCCGGAACAAGAGTGGCGATGTATAGCCTGAACAAGGTAGTCGTAGGGCTATCAAAAATTAGAACAATGATGCGTAACTAGAATACCACTGGAACATAAAACCGGAATGAAGAAGATGATTCTTCGTATTGAATGAAGCAGTTAAATAGCGTATATGGCTCAGAATATATATGTATATACATATATAATATATATTTCATTAGCTACTATATCATCCACTGGCAAATTTTCCTTAGAGCTAAATTAACAAGTATATTATTATCTAGATTGAAAATCAGGCACATTTAATATCAATGTCGATATTTGGAGAGTTTTCTGATATACACACATCTTTCTCTGCCAAACTTAATTAGCACTAGTATCGTAATTATTTGAAAAACTCAATTAACTGATATGTCGTTCTGTAGAACGAAAATCTGGTTTATTTAGAAGAAATGTCGGCATTTGGAAAGTTTTCTGATATACGGTACTCGTACACCGTTAACAAAAATATTTGTTCTCTAAGGGGATTTTCAGCCAAACAAAATTAGCACAAGTATCGTAATTATCTGAAAACTCAATTAACTGATATATCGTTATTTAGAACGAAAATTTAGCAATATCGAAATCTGGACAGTTTTCTGATATACACCATTAATAAAAGTATTCGTGTCTGGGGCGATTTTCTGCCAAATTTAATTAGCACTAGTATCGTAATTATCCGAAAAACTCAATTAATTGACATATCGTTATCTAGAACGAAAATCTGGCAAATTTAAAAGCAAAGTCGACATCTGGAGAGTTTTCTGATATACACCATTAACAAAAATATTCGTTCTCTGGGGTGATTTTCTGCCCAACTTAATTATCACTAGTATCGTAATTATCCGAAAACTCAATTAACTGATATATCGTTATCTAGAACGAAAATCTGTCAAATTTAAAAGTAATACTGCCACCTGGAAAGTTTTCTGATATACACCATTAACAAAGATATTCGTTCTCTGGGGTGATTTTATGTCAAATCTAATTAGCACTAGTATCGTAATTATCTGGAAAACTCAATTAACTGACATATCGTTATCTAGAACGAAAATGTAGCAAATATAGAAGCAATATCGACAACTGGAGAGTTTTCTGATATACAACATTAACAAAAGTATTCGAGTCTGTGGCGATTTTCTGCCAAACTTAATTAGCACTAGTATCGTAATTATCTGGAAAACTCAATTAACTGATATATCGTTACCAAGAACGAAAATCTGGCAAACTTAGAAGTATAGTCGGCATTTGGAGAGTTTTGATATAGACCATTAATAAGAATATTCGTTCTCTGGGAAGATTTTCCGCTAAATTTAATTAGTTCTAGTATCGTAATTATCTGAAAACTCAATTAACTGACGTATCGTTACCATGAACGAAAATCAGCCAAATTTAGAAGCAATATAAGAGCAATCTGGAGAGTTTTCTGCTCACACAATTAACAGAAATATTCCCTCATCAATTAACGAACTTGATCTTCAGTCTTGCATGAAACGCTTATATATCGATTTTGGAATCGATAAGAAAAAAATTATTTTGTCTACTAGCTGACTAAAATTTGGATTTTGGTTATGACTATTATTTTCTCCTACCGCTTTTATTGTTCCATGCATTTCAATTAAACGTATGACGTAAGTTACATATACATTGACTAAAATATTAAGAATAATAACAAAATTATGAAAGTTGTGCTGCAAGAAAGAAACATTGTCAACCTACAAAATTTTGTAAAATTCACTTAATTAAAAACTACATTTTTATTTGTCATCTATATCATTTACGTATAAAGTTAGTAAGTTCATCCCTATAACCTATATATTTTAATGTGCATACAGTGTTAGAGGAGCAACCATTGGGGACTATGGTTAGATAATACTACCTCACATGTGGTTAGGGGTGACCATGAATTTAAATGGTTAACCATACCGTTCGAACCAACTACTTTCCCACCGCCGAACCCACAATTATATCGGCCCGTTTAGAGTGGTGCTCTATTTGTAACTAATTGATACTTGGGTTCAAATGGGATGAACAGTTATTGAACCCAATCAGTGCTACTCCTTAGCAAATGGTAAATCTCCAAAATGAAATGCGATCAATGCTCATTCAAATGGGGGAAATGAATATTCCAAAAATGGGAGCTTTTGACGCAAAAGTGTACTTCTTAGGAGTTAACAACCACCCTATTCATGCCATAAAAAGTCTGTCACGCAGGGGCTGCGTAAACTAAGCAGATTTCCCTCGTGAAGTTTAACAATATATCGATAAAAATACATTCTGTCAACAAAGCACCACCGTGAATATTAAGTGAATAAATACAAACCCTAATAAGAAACCTCCCAACGGGAAGCGTCTGTAATGTAAACAAACCGGTCTGCCAAACTCGACGGAATAAAAAACAATTACTGAATTATATCAGAATATAACATATTAATTTTATTGAAAAATATATACTATATCTTGTACTGTAATCTATAATGAATCTGAATAATTTTTATTTCTATGAATCAAATTTTAGTTGTGAAAGAACTTAAAACGGAGTGGGGAAGTGGACACCAGAACATTTGGTATTTAAGCTTCGAATAATGTGGTTTATTATATAACAGAGTATTGTTTATGTAACGTGAGTAGAAGTGGGGCTTTGCTAAATGCTGAAAACTAAAATATTCAAATATCTCGGTTAAGATTCAAGATAGAGAATAAATGTGGATAACAATATTTATAGTAAATGTAATTTGCAATAAAATTGATTCTATAACGTTTTGGATCCGACGTATAGTAACGGAGATATTTCGAATTTTCAATGTTCTCGTTCTCTAACCCCCGCCCCCTCCTGGTACGATTTCAGACATTAACGAACATCCCATAAGAAATATCTGCTAAAATATATTACTGCACGGGTAGGTAAAAGAAAAAAATTACAATTTTTTAATCTGGCGTATATTAACAGAGACATTTCGAAATTTCCACCCCCTGACACTGCCTCCAACTGGTTCATATTTTTTTTTTATATATATAGAATGTATAAATACGGAGTTTGGCAACAGTCAAACCAAAATCGCGACCCCTAATGCGTTATATAAATGTATAGATTTACTTGATATGTATGTATGAGATGTAATAGATATGTACTTAATCTCACATGGCAAACCTAGAATGTCGAGTTCGATTCCTGACTGGGCAAAGGAATTTATTTAGTGACGGAATTCATTAAATTATATCCTTAGTCCTATCCTGGCTAGAAAAGGGTGGTAACTTGTAGATAATCCGTCGCAATTAGCCTTAGTTGCAAAAAGTGGACGTTAATAAACAATTTAATTTAATAACTCGATATATGGTTGTTCCATGTAAAACTAAAGATTATGTTCTTTAATAGCTGACTTAAGGGGAAGGGATTGAAAATTCAAAATATCTCTGTCATTGAAAATCGAATTGAAAAATTTTATTTAATGAATGTTATTAAACAAGTGCTCTACAGTTATTGTTCGATACATTATTCCGTAACTCATATATTAAGCTGCAATATATTCATACTTTCTTGTTTTCAATCTTCAGTGAACCCATACATTTACTCATCGGATATACATCTAAAATAAATGTACTAGTTTATAGGAATAACATAATTTTTTTATTAAAGCCATTTTAAATTGTTGTCTTTATTACTAGTCTAATGTTTATTTATGTTTGTTTATCTAATGTTTGTTTATGTCTTATGTTTATTAATTGCCTTTATTACTAGTATTTAAAGATTATTTGTTGTATTTAATTTTTTATTTGTTGATTCAGTTTTTAGCAGATTTCCCTTAAGGGAAATCAGCTATTGAGGTTGTACACACGACGGAATTTTCGAAATTTTTCTTCAAATGTCCATCGATCCTACCTAGTAGATGACGAAAATGAGGTCCGTTCAAAACTGTATATATATATATATTTGTCTGTAACCGCTCTAGCGGTTGTTTGATCGTTACCAAACTGGATATTTAGTCGTTTTATGTAAAAAGAAAGATCAAGTTCGATAACGGCTGAAATCGGACTAGTGGGGGGGGGGGTTAGAGGGGAGGATTTTCGAAAATTCGAAATATCTCCGTTACTATACGTCGGATCAAAAAATTGTACTAAATCAATATTATTGCAAATTAAATTTACTATAAATATTGTTATATACATTTATTCTCTATCATGAATATTAACCGAGATATTTGCATTTTTATAAATCTGGGCGGCTAACGGATGGGTGACTTTCCCGCTAAAAGCTAGTTCGTCCGTTTCCTTAACTGCTCGACTCTCGTGAAATTTCTCTATTGTAAAACTTTGTTTTCATTTTACATTGTGAAACTTTGAGCCAAATCGCCAAGATGCGGGTGCTCCTGTATAAATAAATAAATAAAAAAATCATCAGATATTTATGTGGAAATAAAGTATATATAGTGAGACCAGGTGAGTAGAGTGCATAGCACGTGGGAAACATAATTAGTTTATAAACCCCCTTTGAAACGGGCTTTTACATGAATCAAGCACACCTTACTTTAATAATTTCAAATATCATAATCTCTAAATTTTACTGAGGTGGAAATAAAGATTAAGACTTTGGATGACGCCAAATGTCAAACATTTCATCTTGTGGGAAATTTTCATAGCACCACAGGTCCTTTGGGATTGATTTTTCCACTTTACTGCTGCTCAAAATGGCAAACAGATTTGGAGAAGATTAGAGGAAACTGTATGCGGAGATTAATGGCTGTCGAACGATTTTAGGAAGCGATTGCGGGGAAAGAGATATTTCCGCCATGTTGGATATACTGGCTGGATGGTTGGTTATTTCATGCAATATTGCAAAATGCATAATCGGAATTCTATTGCAATTGGATAGCTTCATGGAGCCCTGGTATTGCTGTGCTCGTATTGGTCCTAGAATTCTGTTCGATGGATATCAAAATTCCTAATTGATATGGATAGTTTAATACTAAATTTCTCCATACATATTTAATGCTCATGTAGCGGTGACTCGCACGCGGAATGTTTTGTAATAGTCAGCTGATTTGACATTTGGCCAAGTGGGCGGCCGTTCGCGATTGAGTCGTTCGCTATAAAGGCCTGCACGAAACCTCTAGTCGGGTTATAAGGCGCGTGTTGTGAGAACTACCTGCCTTATGTTTTTATCAGATTTCCCCCAAGGGAAATCAGCTGTTGAGGTCGTACTCATGATTTTCGAAATGTTTCTTGAAATGTCCACCGATCCCATCCAAGAGATGACGAAAATGAGGTCGTTCAAAATTGTCTATATATGTATTTATATATATATATATATATATATATATATATATATATATATATATATATTTGTCTGTTATCGTTGTAGCGGTCGCAATTATAGTTTTATCGTTACCAAATTCGATTTATGTAAAAAGAAAGGCCAAGCTCGATAATTGCTGATATCCGACCAGACGGAGGAGGGGGGGGGGTTATAGTAGAGGAATTTCGACAATTCTTATTACATTTCACTCCAAACGTGACTTTCGAAATATTACCTCAAATGTACATAGATTTTACCGAGGAAATGACAAAAATAGAAAAATTCCATCCATTATATATGTAAGGAGCTTCTCAACAAAGGTGATAGTGCTCCAGAAACCAAACAGAATTCCATAAACGAAAATAAAAATAGAAAACAATTAATAGAATAGAAATACAAAAAAAAAGTAAAGAAAATATATCCAACAAGAAATAAACAACTAAAACCTTTAGTGTAGGCAGAAACATCGAGTATGGCGTTGAACAAACAAATATTTTTGATTTAACAAACTTAAGTTATTAAATGGTGACGTTATCACACTACGTAATTACCTTTACCTCAGACAGTAAAAGTACTATGAAAATAATATTTGGTATTTAAGCTTCAAATAAAGTGAATCATGATATAGCAGTTTATTGTTAATATGGAATGAGTAGGGGTGGGAGTTTACTCAGCTGATAACTAAAAAAAAAAAATCTAAATATCTCGGTTAATGTTCAAGATAGAGAGTAGTTATTTATTATACAAGTGACGAAAGTAGATCATTTTACAACTCGAGTGAAACGTTTACCCACACGAGCGACGCGAGTCTGGTAATTTCACGAGAGTTGTAAATTCTACTTTCGTCACGAGTGTAATATTAAATTTTTTCTGTAATCGTGTAATACATGATCAGATCTAACCAGAATATGAACAAAATTAGGATGTTGTGAAGATTATGGTATGCTGTTGGTAGGTTATAAGCATGGTTGTGAAAGGTTATAAGCATAGTTATAAAACAAATAGTGATGATTGTGAAGTAGTGAAGTTATAAACAAGTGCAGGTTATAAACAAGGAAGGTAATTATTATTATATTTAAATTTTAAAATATATTGATTATTTCCACTAATAATTCATTCACATTTCAATTTATTTTGTTAAAATAAATTCTTACAATGTTAAGAAACATTTAAAAGCATTTAATTTCCAACTTCAAATTATTTTTTAATTTATACTTATTACTAATTAAGAAGGCAATTCACTTTCTTCACTTGTGAAGAAAGTGATTACTTTCTTCACTCTATTGCAAAATGTTTCACTTTCATCACTCATTTCAGTTTCGTAATGTTACCATTATTCAACGATTACAGAAAAAATATATTGGTGCGAAAACTACGTACATGAAAAAAAGTATACAGAGTTAATGACATATTTAAGAAGTACTAAGTAGATGAAAGGTGCTGACCGATGGAAGGACAATTGGCGTCGGAAGTGTCTCGACTAGTCCATTCTCGACATTCGTTTGGATGTTAGCCGCCCGACTATTAAAGGGGCCCGAAAGCTTGTTTGTTCTCAGTACTCTTCGAGTGAATAACAGTGCGTTGTGTACAGCTTTAGTGGACGGTCCTTTTAGGTTCGGTGAATTGTTTTATGTAATGAACATCGTAGATCAGTGTTTATGTAAAGAACAGTGTAGTGCCGTGATTTTTGTGAAGATTAGTGCAGTGCCGTTTATTTGTGAACTTCAGCGATCGTGAGTTATTGGACTGTGCTATGAACAGTGAAGTTATCAGTGCATACTGTGAGTAATAGTTAAGAATTATTTACCAAGTCTGTAGTGCATTGTCATATAAATTGTGCAATGATAAAGCTTGTGTGTTTAATTTAGCAATCCAAAAGAACTCTAATAAACAACGTTTATTGTTTTTTGTAATAAACGTAACGATATTTATAACAATATTAAAAGGTAAATACATTTATAATAAGGTTAGTTGTACTCGATTTTTCGATCCGACTTATAATAGAGGAGATATTTTGAATTTTCCAAACTACCCCCACCCCCCGTTAAAACCCCACTCCTTTATTTACCTTAAGGGAAACCTGCTAATATCATTGAATGTGTAGGTGTTATGTGTGGATTTGTTGACTACAGTCGAATTTATACAATAAGCTTCAATAGGCTAATCCATACACCCCTGATTTGGGATTGACATCCAGAGGAAAATTCGGACGATAGAGAGTTTTCATGGTACGGTTGTCAATTTTAATTGGCGCACCCTTCTGGAAAATCCTTTAAAATTGAGTGGAATAATTCTGAGAGAGTTTCCACCTAATAAATGGCAGCCATTTGCAAAGCTAACCCTACTCCTGAGTGCTTCATTTGGATTAGGTCTCATCTCCTTCCAACTGGAACAGAGTTGGATGAACTGAGAATCCACGTTGATCCTGTATTCTGGATTATAAGCCGTCCAATTGATCATTTCGTTTAATGTCCTTTATAAATTTTTAACTTTGAGATATATGCTCTGTTAAGTTTTATTAAATTTAAAGCTAAATTAAATGTTTTTCTTTGATACATACACAATAATTCTCTTGGCATTCCTGATAATTAAGATTTTCTGACAACGGCCCAAAAATTCCAAAGAGCCAGCCTAAACTATAGAGGTTTAACTTCTCATCTCGCTATCTGTTCTTTTTTAGCAGATTTCCCTTGAGTGAAATCAGCTACTGAGGTAGTACTGATGATGCAATTTTTCGAATAAATGTATTCAAATGTCCATCGAACCTACCTAGTAGATAACAAAATTTATATATATATATATATATATATATTTATATTGGTTGCAAATTTTGGTCGTTCGTTACCAAATTTGATATATAATCGTTTTAAGTAAAAAGAAAGATCAAGTTCGTTAACGGCTGAATTCGGGCCAGGGGGAGAATTTAGATGAACACACACACACACACACACATATATATATACATATATATATATATATATATATATATATATATATACTAGCTCAGATACCCGGCTTCGCCCGGGAATTGATTTGAGGCTGAATGGAGATGGTATTTTTTTGGCAAGGGTTTACTTTGCACAATATTTTGACATTTACCCGTCCCAGTGTTTAGGGTTAATACCCGTTGTTGGCATTTGTTAACAATAAAATTATTTTTTTATGTAAGTCTTCACTGTCCTCCAAATTGTCATATTTCCCGTCTCCTGTGCATTATACATAGATTTCAGTTATTAAGGACAAAATATTAACGTAGATTTCAATTAATTTTTCCAGGTGAAGAACCTGATAGTTCAAATTGGAATGAATTGTTGAGCATATCAATATATATTTCTATGCAAATTACTTGCTCCACACATTGTTCCTGGAGAAATGTATAAATCAAAAGTTAATCTGAATAACAAAGTAAACAACTTTTGTTATGTTCATATTTGCCGTAAAACGAATAGAAAACAAAATACCGCTATTTTTAAATTTAGGCCTCCCTTGCAACCCCCACTCCAGCCCGTCCCTAGAAATGTTGGTATGACTTGTTATAATGAAGGCGTTAGTGCAAATACACATGCCGAGTTTTATTTATTTCGGTTGGGTCTTTTGTCCCAAATAAAATTGTTCATTTCCGCTGTAGGCTATATATATATATATATATATATATATATATATATATATATATATATATAAAATTGTAACCTCTGTCTGTACGTTCATTTTTTTCGCGAATTTTCACGATAACTTTTCGTTTCACATGTCATAGTCACCATAACTGCATTTTGTTTCTTTCGTGTGTTTGTTTGTTTGTTTGTTACCTTTTCACGCATAAACGGCTGAACCAAATTTTATGAAACTTGGTATGTATATTACTACTAACCCAACTTAGACTTTAGGCTATATACCAACATTTCTAGGGACGGGCAGGAGTGGGGGTTATAAGGGAAGCCAGCAATTAAAAATAGCGATATTTCGTTTCCTATTGGGTTTTCGGCAAATAGAAACAGAACAAAAGATATTTATTTTGTTATTTAGAGTAACTTTTGTTATATACCCTTTTTTCGTATACCGAATTATAAACGAGATATGCGCTAAAACCTATAGCGGAAGTGAACAATTTTATTTGGGACAAAAAACCCAGCCGAAATAAATAAAACTCTGTATGTGTATTTTAATATGCTGTATTTTCTTCTTTATACATAAAGTAGCTCATTTATTTATTGATCTAAGTGAAAAAAAAGAGAGGGCGTCAGCAGAGCTGTTAGAAAGCTGTATACGAATTTCGATTTTGATCCATTATTAAACATATTCTCTTCTGTTTGATTTTGATTTAGTGAGAAATTTAATATAACGTTAGATAATATAAATGTACTAGTATATAGGAATTTATATATATATATATATATATACTAGCTAAGGTACCCGGCTTCGCTCGGGAAATCACAAGAGGGAATGTTGTTTTTTATTTTTGGCAGTGCTTCAATGTGTACAACTACACTTCCAAAAAAAGTGGCCGTTGTAAATAATTAAATTTAAAATAAGAAACAACATACTACTATCTAACATATTTACAAGTTAAAATCTTATCTTTTATAACCACAAAAAAATAAATAAAAACCCTAGATACAAGCAAAATAATATGTTTGCTTGTATCTAGGGTTTTTATTTATTTTAACCTTAATTAAACAATACAATATATAACAAAAAACAATAACGCCATTCCCGCCACTGGTAGACACTGTAGAGATTCTAAGTCCGTCATGCCAAGTGAGAATTCAGATGAGGATGTGTGTGTGTGTGTGTGTGTCAGATAACGCTCTAGCGGTCACAATTTTAATTTGATTGTTACTTAACATTTCCTTCTACTCATCTGATTTTTACTCAGAAATAGACAACATATTGTGAGATGAGATCACCAGTATGTCATCCAGAGCGTGGGAAATCTGTTTAGTTTACGCAGCCCCTGCGTGATCGTCTAGGAATATTTTAAATCTAATTCTAATTGAATACAATTATTATATTTTAATGAGACACTATAGTTATTTGAGTCCATCAACGAGGGGAATCATAAGCTATTCAGCAAATATGTGGCTACGAAATCCAATGAAAGAATAGTCAGCTGGCTCGTCCAATATTCACCAATAATGAATAATGATTGAGTCTTCGACGGAGCTTACGAATACTGAATAGCAACTACGCCATTCGTCAATGCCGGGCCCCTTTCTAAGCGGTTCGAAGTCAAACATGTGAATATAGCAGCTAGTTTCATCTCTATGAATAAAACTGTATGAAGATTGAAATTGCAATATATTCAAATATGTCAGTCATAATTATTAATATTAATATAACATTATTTATTTAGGTGTGTCGCAATTTAAGCGATTCACACATTTTAGCAGATTTCCCTTAAGAGAAATCAGCTATTGAGGTTGTACTCATGATGCGATTTTAGAAATTTTTTTTCAAATGTCCATCGATCCTACCCAGGAGATGACGAAAATGAGGTCCGTTCAAATATATCTATCTATCTATCTATCTATCTATCTATCTATATATTTGTCTGTTACCGCTCTAGCGGTCGCAATTATTGTTTAATCGTTACCAAACTCGATATTTAGTCGTTTTATGTAAAAAGAAAGATCAAGTTCGTTAACGGCTGAAATCGGACCAGGGGGAGGGGGGGTTTAGAGGGGAGGATTTTCGAAAATTCGAAATATCTCCGTTACTATGGGTCGGATCGAAAAGTTTGGAGTTTTGGAAAATTCGAGATATTGGCATTTTACATTTTTAGCCACCAGCAAACCGCCACTTTTACCAATGTTACATAAAGAATACTCTGCTACATAAAAAATCACATTATTCGAATTTTAAATACCAAAATTTGTATTCAAGAGACCTTTATTATACGAGATGCATGCAAATATGTTCTGTATACCCCCCCCCCCCCCGTCTTAAGGTTTTCGACTACTAAAATTTGATTGATAGGGATAACAATTATTCTGACTCATTATTAATTACATTAATCGATATAGTAAATAGTTCTCAATAAAATTAATATGTTATATTCTGATATATTTCAATAATAGTTTTTCTTTCCGGTGTGATGTGGGCAGACCCGTTTGTTTACATTTCTAACCTAATGCTTACTGTCGGCCGGTGATTGCAATTGGATGGGATTTCTTAGCAGTTTGTATTCATTCTACGTTGTCGTTGTATTAGTAATATTTATAATAACTATTATTTTATTTCCCGAGGGAAATGTGTCGCAATTTACGCAGCCTCTGATTCACGACATTTTCTTGTTATAAATAATAAAATAGTATAGGTACAGCCACCTGATAACAACCAAAAAGAAAAGTCAAAAAACTAGCAGAGGTAGGTCAAAGTACGGTTATTTATTTATTTATTTTTTTCTCCAGTAGAAATTATTCTAGTCTAGTGTTTGATTATTTAATTAAATCTGGTTGAAAATGTGTCTTTGAGATGTTTCATAATTTTTATAATGTATGGGCTGTTGTCGTTTAGTAGTTCTGATAGGTTGGTGGGTAAGGTCTTGTCGGTTATTAGTCTGCAGTTGTCCTGGTAGTAAGTGTTTTAGATAGTTAGTTGTGTATTGCAGAGAGTACATAAAGGTGGTTCAGTCTTAGTCATGAGGTGTGTTAACCGTGAATGGCCGTGCCTCAAACGAGTAAGGACTACTTCTTCTCTTCTAGTATCCCGATTACTTGACTGCCATTCACGAATAGTGTCTTTTATTTCTCGTAGTTTTGTGTGTGTCTGATGCCATTCCGCTTCCCATTTTAAGTTGACCTCTTTTTTTAATGAATTTAACCCTTCACAGGCAAGGCTGAGTTGCCGGTGACCCAATTGGTGTTAATTTAAAAAGCAAAACATGGCTTCATTAATATCTTCTGTATTGTTGAAAATTCCAGATTGTTTTTAAAAGCAAATTTTTATTATTAGCAGATTTCCCTTAGGAGTAAAGTAAGGGAAGGAGGGGATGGGAGGTGCATCGGTACATTTCCTCAAATGTCCAGCAATCCTTCCCAAGAGTTGATGAAAGAAGATGTTTGTTCAAGAATATATATTGAGATATCAGCCCTGACCCAGCACTTCAGACTGGTCTATTAAGGCTCAAGTGGTCGCAAACTTTTTGTGAAAAATCAAGAGATCTAAGGGTCATCAAACTGCGCTCATGGGAGTGTAATCGCAGCTTTGATGTGCTGAGCAAAAATAGCTAAGTATTTTTGTAATTCTCAGTCCAATGCAATTATCCAGTAGGATCTCACCTGACAGATTAGATGAAGAAATAGAAGATTGTAGATTGTTTTTCTGATTTCCCTTAAGGGAAATCAGCTATTGAGGTCGAACTCATTACGCGAGTTACTAATAGTTTATTCAAATGTCCATCGATCCTACCCAGGAGATGACGAAAATGAGGTCCGTTCAAAATTTGATATTTTTATCCTCATATATTTCTATATATCTTTTTTCCGAAGAGTTTTTTTATATATATTTTTTTCTGTAAGAGTTTAAACTATTTATATTTGATCTGGAAACGCTCTAGCGGTCGCAATTTTTGCTTGATCGTTACCAGAGTAGGAATTTAATCGTTTTATGTAAAAAGGAAGATCAAGTTCGTTAATGGCTGAAATCGGTCCAGTGGGAGGGGGGGTTTAGAGGGGGGATTTTCGGAAAATTCGAAATATCTCCGTTATTGCTGGACCTGCAGGATCGAAAAATTGTATAGACTGATAACTTACTAAAAATTAAATTTACTATCACTAGTATTTTATTAAATTTCTTCCCTATCTTGAATATTAACCGAGATATTTGCATTTTTATTAAATTTGGGCCGATAACGGATTTTTGAATTTCCCGCCAAAACCTAGTTCGGCCCTTTGCCGTAACTGTTGGGCTCTTATAGCTGGAAATTTCTCTATTTTTTCCCTTCACGTAGGAAATCTGCTTAGTTAACGCATCCCCTGAGTGACGGAGTTTTATCCTTTATCCTATACGGATACACAAAGGTCCTGGAACTCTACGTTCCCTACTCACACACACACACACACACACACACACACACACGTATATATATATATATATATAAATATAAATATATATATATATATATATATATATAGATATATATATATAGTTATATATATATATATATTGGTTATGGGGATAAGTTTTAATTGATTTTTTTCCATACAACAGTATTTGATGGCAAATCACATACATTTCAATCTATACCTTTTCCATGATACATGAATTTAAAAGGTGGTTTGTATGTATGCTGCTTTAAAAAACACAGTTTCAGACTTTTGTTTGGAGTCAAACAACAGTGCTATTCATATCAACGGGTCACCCGAATACAGCGTTCGCCGGGAATGTTCTCCTCTACAATTCCTTGTCTGTTAAGGTAATGGCATAAAACAACATTATCTGCAATTTGTCCTCTGATAAAGCGTGGTTGAGCTATATAACATTGCCAAGCAAAACATGGCCCATCTCCGCAGCACTTTTCTTCGAGAAGGATTTGTATGATGAGAACTTCCCGCGAACGCTGTATTTCGATGTGATATGAATAGCTGTTGTTAGACTCCCAAACAAAAGTCATCAAACTGATGTTAGCAGCATACATACACACCACCTTTTCGGAAATTCATGTATCGAAAGGTTAGATGAAATTGTATGTGATGCCATCAATACTGTGTATGGAGAACTATTTAAAACAATTCCCATACCAAAATATATATATAGTATATGATATATATATATATCTATATATATCATATGATATGTGTGTGTGTCGCAAACTTTGTGGGACGTGTAATATAAAAATCCAGTTTTGGTTAATGCTTCAATTGGACCAGTGGGAGGGGGGGGGGTGTTGAAAGGCGTGATTTTTCAAAATCTAAATATTTCCATTACTATACGTCGGATCGAAAAATTGTACTGAACCAATCTTATTGAAAATTAAAGTTACTATAAATATTGTTATGGACATTTATTCTCTATCTTGAATATTAGCCGAGATATATGAATTTTCAGTTTTTTCACTGGCAGCCATCAGCAAACCTCCCACTTCGTGCTCATGTTACATAAACAATGATCTGCTATATGATAAACCAAATTATTCGAAGCTTAAATGGCAAATATTGTTTTCAAAAGACCTTTATTAAAAGAAACTTACAAATATGTTCTAGTAATCCCCCCCCCACGCCTAAGTTCTTTTACTACAATTATTTATTGATTGAGATAAAAAGAGTATTCTGATTAATTATAAATTACAGTACTAGATATAGTATATAGTTTCAAATAAAATCAATATGTTATATTTTGATATATTTCAGTAATTGTTTTTCTTTCCGTTGTGAGGTTGGCATACCTGTTTTCATTTCAGACGCTTCCCGTCGAGAGGTTTGTATTTTTTCACTTAACATTCACGGTGGGATATTGTACCAGTATGTAGACTTATCAATTGCCAAAGTTCACCAGAGAAATCTGCTTAGTTTACTTATCCCCTGCGTGACGGACGTTTTAAAATGTGAATATTTTCTTTAATTTTCCAGTTGATACTTCCCTTTTATATTGTCAAAATTAAAACTATTTTATTATTTAATTCTTAACTATTTTCTAACGCACTCGTACTTGACGGAAATAATGAAGGATGTTCAGAGTAAACACACCCAAATCGAACACAGTTCATTTGCGTTACTCATAGACATTTCAAGATTATTGTTTTCATTGCCATGAGCACAAACATAACGAGTCATCACAATAAAGAAAAATATTTATTTGATAACTCGATATATGGTTGTTTCATGTAAAACTATAGGTTCTTTAATGACTGACTTTGGGGGGAAGAGATCGAAAATTCAAAATATCTCTGACATTGAAAATCGAATTGAAAAATGTTATTCAATGAGTGTTATTAAAGAAGTGCTCTTCAGTTATTGTTCTATACTTTATTCTGTAACTCATATAATAAGCCGTAATATATTCATACTTTCTTGTTTTCAGTCTTCAGTGAACCCATACGCTTACTCCTCGGATATTTATGTGGAAATTGAGTATATATAGTGATACTAGGTCAGTAGAGTGCCTAGCACGTGGAAAATCGAATTGAAACATGGATTAGTTCAATGAGTTTATTAAAAAGTGCTCTTCATTTATTGTTTATAATTTATTCTGTAACTCATATATTAAGCCGTATATATTCATACTTTCTTGTTTTCAGTCTTCAGTGAACCCATACGCTTACTCCTCGGATATTTATGTGGAAATTGAGTATATATAGTGATACTAGGTCAGTAGAGTGCCTAGCACGTGGGAAACATGATTAGTTTATGAACCCTCCTATATGTTTCGGTGCTTGCATACCACCTCTTCAGGGTCTATCCATCTCTGAAGTCCTTGTTTCCATCTTACTTCCGGGGGCTCAGGTGGGCCATGCGACTTAAGGCGTTGGTCTTAATCTCGCGTGGTAGATCCTAGAGTGGCGGGTTCGATTCCCGCCATAGGCAAAAGAAATTAATTTAGTGACGGACTCATTAAATATATTTTTGTCTGTTACCGCTCTAGCGGTCGCAATTTTTGTTAGATCGTTGCCAAACTCGATTGTCTGTTACCGCGTTCTAGCGGTAAAAAATTTTTGTTAGATCAAGTTCGTTAAATGGCTGTAAATCGGACCAGTGGGAGGGGGGTTTTTAAAGGGGAGGATTTTTCGGAGGGAAATCCGAAATATCTCCGTAAAAAGAATGATCATGTCGGATCGGAAATGGCTGAAATATATAGAAGTCAATCTTATTGAAAATGGAATTTTGCCATAAATAATGTTAGTATACATTTATTCTGTATCTTGAATATTAACGAGAAATATCTTTCTGTTTCAGCTGCCGAGATGAGATCGGCTCAAGATCGTTGGGTATAGTCGTTAGTTTCCGTTCAAGTAGCTGTGCGGGCCGCTCAATCTTAATGTTTGACGCTCGATAATTTGCCAAAAATTTCTCTAAATATTATACATGTTATCTGAATATATGAATATTAACGAGATATTTACGCAGCCCCTGGCGTTTTTTTCTGTTTTCAGCTTCTGAGATGAGATCGGCTAACTTTGGGTCTAGTCGTGAGTTTCCGTCAAGAGCTAGTTCGGGCCGCTCCCGTAACTGTTTGACTCTCTATTCTGAAATTTCTCTATAGTAAAACTTCACGTAAGAAATCTGCTTAGTTTACGCAGCCCCTGCGTGACGGACTTTTATTATTTATTATGTGAATATTCTCTTTTATTTTTCGTTTATTATTATTTCTTTCTTTATCAATTATTTGAACTTTTTCAAAATTGAAGGTGTGTTTCTTGGAGATGACAGTTTTATTTTCATTATTGTCAATACTTTTTGCTTTAACGTTTTATTCAGCAGCTGGGAAGATTCACCATTATGAGTTCCATTGCAAGTGCTACACCTTATTCCCAATATATTATATTTAGATTTTGCATCAATTACTTTATCTTTAATTCCAGTAAACTGTTTTTGAATTTTATTGCTATATTTCCAGGCTATATTACATTGGGTCCAGGATAAATAGAAATATATTTATTTTGATGATAACTCATAAATGTTTAGAAACGAGAATACTCTTCATGAATATAACACCATATGACCCACGTTACTTTTTTATTAGGAAACCCATCAGTGTAAGCTTCTGTTTTGCTAATTCTTCACTTTGTTTTAAGTGGAAGCCATTTGCAGGAAAGGTTTACTTCTGAATCATCATTTATTTTTTCGTGCTCTAAAGGAGTGATTCCGGGAAAACACTGCCACCTGTGTTTGACATATTCATGGAAATCCTATCGACTATCTCAGTGGAACAGGTTCTAATTTATTTAGTCTGGATTCCTCTTCTAACTCATTTTATCTTGTATTTTATTGATTTTAGATCGGACTAAACCGTTAATAAATAATTATCACTTTCTCTCAAATAAAAAAAAATACCTAAATGGTTAATAACGTTATTTCGACCAAAGTAGAATTACCAATACTACACAATATTTCATTGGTTAAAAATTTAAATATCTCATTCAGTATGAGTTGGACTAAAAATGTTTAGGGAATCAGCTATTGAGGTCGTACTTATGACGCAAGTTTCGAAAAATTTCTTCTAATGTCCATAGATCCTACCCAGGAGATGACGAAAATGAGGTCCGTTCAAAATTATATATATATATATATATATATATATATATATATATATATATATATACATTTGTCTGTTAATGCTCTAGCGGTCGCAATTTTTGTTTGATCGTTACCAAACTCGATATTTAAACGTTTCATGTAAAAATAAAGATCAAGTTTGTTAATGGCTGAAATCGGACTAGTGGGAGGGGAGGTTTAGAGGTGAGGATTTTCGAAAAATCTCCGTTACTATACGATCGAAAATCTTGTAGTAACAAACAAATAAATTGTAGTCAAAAAACTATAAATGATATTATTTACATGTATTCTGTATCTTGAATATTAACCGAGATATTTGCATTTTTATGTTATCAGCTTCTGAGATGAGATCGGCTATCTTCGGGTCTAGTCGTGAGTTTCCGTCAAGAGCTAGTTCAGGCCGTTCCCGTAACTGTTCGGCTCTTTATTCTGAAATATCTCTATTGTATAACTTCACATGGGAAATCTGCTTAGTTAACGCAGCCCCTGCGTGACGGACTTTTTTTTCTTATCTGGAATATTAATTGAGTTATTTGTATTTTTTGTCCAGCCTTAGTAGACTCCCACTTATAATCTTATGGTCTTTATAATCTTTTATAAGTACTGACTCCATTCCAAAATCTCTTAAAAGCATCTTACTAATAGGGAAATAGTGAACAGATGAGATGAACAATATGTCATGCATGATGGGAAATCGGCTTAGTTTACGCAGCCCCTGCGTCATGTACTTTTTTTTAGCAGTTTTCCATTAATGGAAATAAGCTATTATTGAGGTTGGACTCATGACGCGATTTTTGAAAAATTTAGTTAAATATCCATCAAGGAGATAACGAAAATGGTGCGTATCAAGAATTTGATTTATATACAAACTACCTCAGAAACCCGGCTTCGTTCGGGAATTCAATTGAGGCTGAATGGTGATGGTATTTTTTTGGCAAGGCTTTACTTTGCACAATGTTTTGAAATTTACCAGTCCCAGTGTTTAGGGTTAATACCCGTCGTTTCTGTGGATTTGTTAATAACAAAATTATTTTTTTATGTAAGACTTCACTGTCCACCATATTGTCATATTTCCCGTTTCCTGTACATTATGCATAGATTTCAATTATTAGGGACAAAATATTAATATACATTTGAATTATTTTTTCCAGGTGAGGTACCCGGTAGTTCTTATTGAAAGGAATTGTTGTGCAAATTTCTCTAAATAACAAAATAAACATTTGTTATATGCATATTTTTGGAAAAACCAATAGGAAACGAAATACCGCTATTTTTAATTGCAGGCCTCTTTACATCCCCCACTCCTGGCCGTCCTTAGAAATGTTGGTATGGCTTGTTGTAATGAAGGCGTTACTGCTAATACACATATCGAGTTTTATTTAGTTCGGTTGAGTCTTTTGTGCCAAATAAAATTGTTGACTCCCGCTATAATGTTTAGCGTATATCTAGTTTATAATTTGGTATACAACAAAAGTGTATATCACAAAAGTTACTCTAAATAACAAAATAAACAACTTTTATTATGTGCATAATTGCCGAAAATTCAATAGGAAACGAAATATTGCTATTTTTAATTTCAGGCCTCGCTTATAACCCTCACTCCTGTTCGCCTCAGAGAATATTAATATAGCCTAAAGTCTAAGTTGGGCTAGTAGTAATATACATACTAAGTTTCATAAAATTCGGTTTAGCCGTTTATGCGTGAAAAGGTAACAAACAAACAAACAAATCAACTAATAACAAAAAAGTCCGTCACGCAGGGGCTGCGTAAACTAAGCAGATTTCCCTCGTGAAGTTTAGTAATAGATAAATATACATACTGCTAACACAACACCGTGAATAAATACAAACGGAAATAAGAAATGTTTCATCCAATTTCAATAGCCTGCCGACAGGAAGCGTTAGGTTAGAAATGTAAACAAACGGGTCCCGCCTCACACCGGAAAGAAAAACAATTACTGAAATATATCAGAATATAACACATTAATTTTATTGAGAACTATTTACTATATCTAGTACTGTAATTAATAAAGAGTAAGAATAATTGTTATCTCAATCAATAAAATTTTAGTAGTCCAAAACTTTAAGATGGGGGGGGGGGAGTCACCAGTGCATATTTGCATGTATCTCGTATAATAAAGGTCTCTTGAATACAATTTTTGGTATTTAAACTTCCAATAATGTGATTTATTATGTATCAGAGTATTGTTTACGTAACATGAGTAGAAGTGGCGATTTGGTGAAAACTGAAAAATGCAAATATCTCGGTTAATATTCAAGATATAGAATAAATTTATATAACAATATTTATAGTAAATTTAATTTGTAATAAGATTGATTTTGTATAATTTTTCGATCCGACGTATAGTAACGGAGATATTTCGATTTTTCGAAAATCCTCCCCTCTAAACCCCCCCTCCCACTGGTCCGATTTCAGCTGTTAACGAACTTGATCTTTCTTTTTACATAACACGCTTAAATATGAAGTTTGGTAAGGATTAAACAATAATTGCGACCGCTAGAGCGGTAACAGACAAATATATAGATAGATAGATAGATATATAGATATATATATATAGAGATATATATATACAGTTTTGAACGGACCTCATTTTCGTCATCTACTAGGTAGGATCGATGGACATTTGATGAAAAATGTCGAAAATTCCGTCATGAGTACAACCTCAATAGCTGATTTCGCTTAAGGGAAATCTGCTAAAAATCAATGTACAGACAGAGGTTACAATTATATATATATATATATATATATATATATATATATATATATATATATATATAAAATTGTAACCTCTGTATGTACATTGATTTTTTTCGCGAAATTTCACGATAACCTTTCTTATCACATGTCATAGACACCATAACTGCATTTTGTTTCTTTGGTGTCTGTTTGTTTGTTTGTTTGTTACCTTTTCACGCATAAACGGCTGAACCGAATTTTATGAAACTTGGTATGTATATTACTACTAACCCAACTTAGACTTTAGGTTATATTAATATCCTCTGGGATGAACAGGAGTGTTGGTTATAAGGGAAGCCAGAAATTAAAAATAGCGATATTTCGTTTCCTCTTGGTTTTTCGGCATACACTTTTTTCGTGTACCAAATTATAAACGAGATATAGGTACGCTAAAACCTATAGCGGAAGTGAACAATTTTATTTGGGACAAAAGACCCCACCGAAATAAATAAAACTCGGTATGTATATTAGAACTAACGCTTTCATTATAACAAGCCTTTACCAACATTTCTAGGGACGGGCAGGAGTGGGGTTATAAGGGAAGCCAGCAATTAAAAATAGCGGTATTTCGTTTCCTCTTGGTTTATCGTCAAATATGAACATAACAAAAGTTGTTTATTTTATTATTTAGAGTAACTTATGCTATATACACGTTTTTCGTATACCGAATTATAAACGAGATATATACGCTAAAACCTACAGAGGAAGAGAACAATTTTATTTGGGACAAAAGACCCAACCGAAATGAATAAAACTCGGTATGTGTATTAGCACTAATGCTTTCATTATAACATGCCATACCAACATTTCTAGGGACGGGCAGGACTGGGGGTTGTAGGGGAGGCCTGAATTTAAATATAGCGGTATTTCGTTTTCTATTCGTTTTTCGGCAAATATGAACATAACAAAAGTTGTTTATTTTGTTATTTAGAGTAACTTTTTTCATATTAATTTTTGTCTTTTAACAAAGTATAAACGAGATATACACTATAATCTAAAGCGGGGGTCAACTATTTCATTGGGCGCTAACGATTAAATCGAACTTAAAAAAACTTGGTATGTCAATTAGCATTGATTCTTCCATGGTTATAAGCTATATTAAAATTTTTAGGTTAGAACGGGAGTGGGGGTTATAAGGGAGACCTGAAATAAAAATTCGCGATATTTCATTGTCTATTTGTTTTTCGACAAACATGCACATAACAAAAGTTGTTTACTTTGTTATTTAGATTAACTTTTGTTTTATACATTTCTCCTGTCTGGAGCAAGTAATTTGCGTAGAAATATTGATATGCTCAAAAACTCTTTCCAATATACATTGCGAGGTACCTCACCTGGAAAAAATTAATTCAAATCTATGTTTATATTTTCTTCTTAATAATTCAAATCTGTGCATAATGCACAGGAGACGGGAAATATGACCATATGGGGGACAATGAAGTGTTACATAAAAAAATTAATTTAATTATTAATGGCTGAAATCGAAACAGTGGGAAGAGTGGTTTAGAGGGGGAATTTCGAAATTTCTCCTTTACTATACGTCAGAGTGAAACATTGTATCAATCTTATGGCAAATTGGAAGATCTATAAAAGTTGTTCTATACATATTTTCGACTTTCAGTAATCCCCCACTCCTACTCATGTCATATTCATAATAACCTGTTATATGACATCATTCCAACAAGTGTCTGCTAACGATCTAGCGGTCGCAACTTCGTACTAATGCACAACACGATATTTAGTCGGAAATCTGAGGGGAGGGGGGGGGGTGATTTAGAAGGGGAATTCGGAAATATCTCCGTCGTTATACGTCTGATCGAAATAGTGTAATGACGCTATCTTATCGAAAATTTTGTATAAAGGTTATATAATAAAGGTATTTTCGATATCAAGAATATTAACCGAAACATCTGGATTTATCTGTTTTCAGTAAACCCCCACGCATGTCACATCAACAATAATCTGTTATATCATATCTTATATTATAAGTCAGAACGTTAAATAATTGTATAAACAATCTATTTAAACTATTGATGATTTACAATTGTTGGCCTACTCCTTTTTTCATAACTCAAGTATTAAGCGAGTTATATGAACTTCAGTTCTCAGCCTTTAGTATCCCCGCCTCCTTTTATTCATCGGGTATTTACATAGAAATAAAGAGTATGTCATGAGATGAGATCAATAGGGTGTTATCGAGTGTTTGGGAAATCTGCTTAGTTTACGCAGCTCCTGCGTAACTGTTCCTCGCATATTTCGGTATTGATATTGTTCTGAAATTTCAACTTGTGTATGTAATTATTTTTCTTTGTTTTATGATTCCATTTACTAAATAAAAACATGTTTTTTGGAAAATTATCAACGAAGCTAATGAAAATCATTCCCGTCATAATATACTTAATTCATTTATTTTAATAACTGTCTTACTTTAAATGACTAAAGAAAAAAAAAAAGTCCGTCACGCAGGGGCTGCGTAAACTAAGCAGATTTCCCCCGTGAAGTTATACAATAGAGAAATCTCCATACGAGACAGTACAGTTACGGCAAAGGGCCGAACTAGCTTTTGGCGGGAAATTCAAAAATCCGTTATCGGCCCAAATTTAATAAAAATGCAAATATCTCGGTTAATATTCAAGATAGGGAATAAATGTATATAACAATATTTATAGTAAATTTAATTTTCAATAAGATGTTTCTGTACAATTTTTCGATGCGACGTATAGTAACGGTGATATTTCGAATTTTCGAAAATCCTCCCCTCTAAACCCCCCCTCCCACTGGTCCGATTTCAGCCGTTAACGAACTTGATCTTTCTTTTTACATAAAACGATTAAATATCGAGTTTGGTAACGATCAAACAATAATTGCGACCGCTAGAGCGGTAACAGACAAATATATAGATAGATAGATAGATCTATATATATATATATATATATATATATATATATATATATATATATATAGATATATATATACAGTTTTGAACGGACCTCATTTTCGTCATCTACTAGGTAGGATCGATGGACATTTGAAGAAAAATTTCGAAAATTCCGTCATGAGTACAACCTCAATAGCTGATTTCCCTTAAGGGAAATCTGCTAAAAAACATTTGTTTTCGAATATACTCTCAAGTTTAAGTAACATATTAATTTTAAGGCATTAAAAAGTATTTGTTTTATGAAAGAATATGAACAATATATTTTTTTTTTCTAAAACAGGGTCTTATCAATATTTAGTTTCAATAAACAATAAACATAGATCGGTTTACAGCGGTGAAGTATGTTAATCTGGGGGTATATCCTCTTGATAAGAAGCTATTGTGTGTTTAAGGGTTGTGGAGGATGCTCGAGTAAGCTTATAGGGTTCTTTGTTAAATCAATCAAATATTTACTTTGAAGTTTGCGCGTCTCACACACACCCACAGGAATCCCAAATCCCCCCTTCAAACTTGAATTTAATACAACAGGGGGTTCAAGAGGTAATTTATATTTGGTAAGGTAAAATCTTTTCCCCCTCAAACACATGAGTTTGAATGAAATTGGCTAATAAAGTATAAATTTCCACTTACATAAGGGTGTTTAATGGCTTTTACGGCTAAAAAGTATTCACGGATGGCGAATTATACAAATTGCATGACTATATTTAAACCTTTTAATTAAAATGTTATTTATAAATTAGGTACTACTTTATAAATTATTGAGTTTATGTATTCATAAATTGGTAAATAAATTACTAAAAGTAGAGTTTTTCTATAAATATTCTTTCTCATTTTTTGGTAATTGACCACTATTATTATATATCATATTTCTTTTCAAGTTATCAATTATATATATATATATATATATATATATATATATATATATATAGACACACGCACACACACACACACAGGGTGCCCCAACTTCCCTTGCTACTCCCCTTACAATCTCCAATTATTTTTATACAAAGCCGAGACTTGATGTGACAATATAGTGAGTGACACCTGAAGAATCTTTTCAGCCCATATTCAACCTCGTAACCTTCTCCAGTACTTCTCCAGCGACCATTACTGAGGAATTTCCAATGCACTACCCTAATTAATATAGCGGATTCTTGTAGAAAATCAAATTCTAAAATGAGTTTATATCGGTGAAATTGTCTATTTGATCCATCCTTTAGCCGTAAAATGCATAAATCTTTCTTTCAGTTGCAATTTATTGATGAATGCTGGTACATAAAAGTTGTAGTCAACAAAATAATCGTTGAAACAAATCTACGGGGAAAGGAATGGATTCTGAAATTTAAAAAAAAAAGTATTTAAACGAAATAACCCAAAAGTATTCTTGAATGAATCCAAAAAAATGTTTACTTCTAAAAACTTTCTTAGAATTAATTGATTACAAATTAATTACATAGTAATTATCTGTAAAATGAATACATTTTTCCATCTGAACCTTATCGTGTAAAAAAAACGGTGCAATATCTTCCAGGGAAGAATCATCGCCCCACATTTTTTTGATAAAACATTAAATGTTACTGTCCGCTTCCTAAATAAAGAATTTCTAAATTAAATAGAAGACATAGCCTTGATCTCCTTCCAACTTCTCAATCACTACTCGATCAACAATAAGAGAAATGTTTCGCCATCGCAATATTTGTCGCAGCTTGCACATTGAGTGGCCACCCAGGTCGCCCGATCTGAGACTCTGTAGTCATTTTGTTGACTACAACGTTTATGTCACAACAGTTTTCAGGGAAGTTGGAACACCCTGTGTATATAAAGCCGTAAGGTCGGAAAAACCATAATTTCTTCATACAACCATTTATGGATCAGACAAAAATTGCGACCGCTAGAGTCTTAACAGACTAATTGTTGGTGATAAAGTGATGCTACTTCTTTCCCGCCCTTAGGGCGAATAGCAACGATTTGGGATTGAACAGTAACCACTTAACGTTTTGTCTGACACTCAGCAATAGTTCATCGATTGTCTAGAAAGCTGTACAGTCTAATGAAAGTAAAAAACCAGACAGCCTTGCATTGAATAACATTCACACTCATTATTCTGTCTAAATATTTCCCTGGCAATGCTACCTCAGTAATGGTTCTTAATAACTACGAATGATTGTAATCAACGATTATGATTAATATTGTCCACGATATTTACGACAGTGCAGACAGTCTGGTCAAGAATACTTTTTTTTTTTATATTTAATCTTCAGGGCTAAAAAAGTCTATAAGTTCGCTTTATTTGCCGAATATTCAGGCCTGTGGCTTAAAAACGGTGAAAGGGAAATCTAAAAATATTGTGGTCATAAAAGCCTTGCCCAACATAAATACCGTCGTCATTCTGCCCCTAATGATTTCCCGAGAGAAGCCGGGAACCTTAGCTATTAATAATAAATACACACGCATAAAATTTTGAACGGACCTAATTTTCGTCATCTCCTAGATACGTTCGAAATGTTTTAAAAATCTCATCATGAGTAAGTACAACCTCATTGGTTGATTTACCCTAAGGGAAATCTGCTAAACATCGCAGTACACAACCTAAACTCAAATGGACCACAACATGCACCAAACAAATCAAACTTCAGCTAGAAAAAATTAACATGAAAATAACTGATACTAAACACTATTAAAAATTGACCAAAAAATCTACAACTGGGACGTTTGATCTGCGATTAAGCTCCAAACAGCAATCAAATGGACAGAAGAAATACGAACCCTAAATAAGAAAAATTATTGGGGAAATTAAATGAACAACAGATCATAAAATGATCAATGAAATCATACTACCTCTTCGTGGGATATTCTATTTTCTATAAATAATAAAAAATGAATTTATAAAATCAGAAATATAATTCTATATATCATTAAAACATTTAAGTGTGTTTCACGATAAAAAATGTAACTCAATAAATCCATTACTGTAATAGATACACTTTACTTCATTACTGTAAGTAGTTAGATTTATAAATTATATTTTTATCGTTAACCACTTATAAATGTTTTGTTGAATCATAAGAAATATTCATTACAATAAACACCAGGGACAGATATTAATATAAAAAGATTCATTGTTAAATGGCCTTTAAGAAAATAAAATGATGATATAATTAGCACACAAATTAAAAGGCATTATCTCCCTCGAAATTATTCCCTCATTATTTATATGATTCTTATTCGGGGGAAATGAGGCTATAAGTGTAAAAAGTCACACCTTGTTAAAATGCGGTCAGAAATTTTAAGGGTAAGAAGTAATGGCAAAGACTTTCATTAAGGCTAAATTGCTGTAAGTAAATGATAAATTCTTACAAAAGGAGCAATAAATTCGAGGAGGAACTGGAAATGGAGAGAAAAGGAAAAACTCCAAAGCAGCAGAACCTCCATGAATCAGGGGGGAAGGAGCGGAGGTCATTAACTCCGTCTCATGCTCCTTTATTTATTAAATGCTTCACATTTTAAATTTTAAAACGGGGCCCCCAATTTAAATCTGCATTTTCGTAAATGAGCAATTTTATTAGGTTTAATGGGCTACAGGGACATCCATTACCGTAATTGGGTGTTTCGCATCGAAATTCCTAATGTAATTTCTAGGATTCAGAAAGAACATTACGATACACTACTTTCTTGCAGGAAATATTGTCTAAGGGCTTCGTTAACTGGAAAACAATTTTCACTGTTTCGTTTTGCAGAGCATGGGAATATCAGATCCTTATGACTATTCTCTGGCTCAAGAGGCAATTCTGTCTTGAGACCATTCTGATTTCAGATCATTCTGGCTAGAGACCATTCTGCCTTGATACCAATCTACCTTGAGAGTATTCCACCGGTGACCATTCCAGCTTGAAACATTCTGGCTAGAGACCATTCTGCCTTGATACCAATCTACCTTGAGAGTATTCCACCGGTGACCATTCCTGCTTGAAACATTCTGGCTAGAGACCATTCTGCCTTGATACCAATCTACCTTGAGAGTATTCCACCGGTGACCATTCCAGCTTGAAACATTCTGGCTTGAGACCATTTTCACATGAGACAATTTCTAATTATTCTGGCATAAGACCGTTCTGGCTGAGGACTATTTGACTTTGACCATTATGATTTAGGACTATTCTGGCTTCAGGACGTTCTATTCTGGCTTCTAGACCGTTCTGGCTTGAGACCCATCAAGCTGGAGATTATTCTGGCATGAGATCGTTCTGGCAAAAACCCGTTCTAGCTTGAGACCCTTACAGCTTGAAACCAATCTGGTTTGAGACCTTCCTAACATAAGAAATTCGGACTTGAAACCGTTCTGGCTTGAGACTATTTGACTTAGACCATTCCAGGTGCGGGCCGTTCAGCTAAAGACCGTTGTGGCTTCCGACCCTTCACCCTTGAGATTCTTCTAACATGATATGGTTCTAGCTAAAGACGGTTCTGGTTTGCGACCCATCAAGCTGGAGATTATTCTGGCATGAGACCGTTCTGACTTAAGACAAATCCCCTTTGAGACTATTCTAACTGAGACCATTACAGCTTGAAACCACTCTGGCTTGAGACCTTTCCACCATAAGAAAGTCGGACTTTAAACCGTTCTGGCTTGAGACTATTTAACTTAAAAGATTCTGACTTCAGGCCATTATTGGTTCGTGACGTTCAGCTAAAGACCGTTGTGGTTTGCGACCCTTCACCCTTGAGATTCTACTAACATGAGACCGTTCTGGCTTGATTCTTTTCTAACTTGAGATTATTATGACATGAGACTGTTCTGGATTGAGGCCAACCCACTTTATGATCTATTTCACCTGACACCATTCCAGCTTGAAACATTTCTGGCATGAGGCTGTTCTAGCTTGTAACCATTTTGGCTTCAGACCATTCCGGTTTGAGTTCGTTCTGGCTGGCGACCATTCTGGTTTGAGACCATTCAAGCGTCTTTATCTGCGTCCCCAAAATTACTGTCCGCAATTATCATCAACTCAGTATTTAAACGTGGAATACTAGACTTACCCTGGACAATCAATCTCACCGAACCGTCAAGAATTGACCTCGTATTTCTCTTGCAAATATTTCATATCATTATCCAAGGGTGATAGATATGATTCCAATGGAATTTAAATCGAGGTTAGTTTATGTTATGAGGTTGGTTTAATGGTTTATTTTAATTTCCAACGCGTTTCGAGGTTTCTAGCTCCTCATCAAGGGGTTAATTTCACTCTAACTTTTATGTACAGCATCCACTTGCTAAACCAGCATTGTCAAATTTTGTTCACTTAAACCACTAGCATTCAAAACTAGCTTTCATGAAAACTACATCTACATTGGTTGCATATAAACAGGTCAATGATTAAGAAGAGTTGAATTAAGTTAAACAGATGGATATTTGAAGAAATACTGAGTACAACCTCAATAGCTAATTTTCCTTAATGGAAATCTGCTAAAAAAAAAAGTACGTCAGTGGCTGCGTAAACTAAGCAGATTTCCGAACATGGATGACATATATTGTTGTCTTCTCATCTCTCCATCTGGTCACTATTTCTCTAGTAGTAAGAAGCTTTTAACAGATTTTGGAATGGAGTCAGTACTTATAGTGAAAATAAGATGATTATAAGTAGGGGCCTACTATGGCTGGACAAAAAATATATATATCTCGATTAATATTCTTGGAGAAGAAAAAAAAATTAATAACAATTGTAGAAAGTTAAATTTCCAAAAGCACTGGTTATATAAACTATTTCACTCCAAATCATATTAAATGAGATAATTCAAATTTTTAGTCAATGAAATATTGTGTAGTATTGGCGATTCTACTTTGGAGGAAATAACATAATTAACATTTAGGATTTTTTTTTAATTGGTACAAAGCAATAATTATTTATTAACAGTTTAGTCCGTTCTTTATATCAATAAAATACAAGATAAAATGAGTTGGGCGGCGAAACCAGAATAAATAAATTAGAAGCTTTTCCACTGAGATTGTTGATAGGATTTTCGTGAATATGCCAAACACAGAATTAACTAGCCAATGCTATTAATGAAATCAGAAAGGTAGTTTTGAACGTTGGTGGAAAAAGTGGACAAAATTTAACAATGCAGGTTAGGAAGTGGATATTAAAGAAGTTAGATAAAAAGGAACCCCTTGATAAGGAGCAAGATAGTTTGAAACGTTTTGGGGATTGTAAAAAAAAAAAGAAGATTTTTAGGGAAGAAAAGATGTTTTTCATAGTTGAAAAAGTATGCCTACTTTTTTCAAACTATATATTACATATATGAATATATTACATATATTTTGGAATAAAAACAAAGTATATTTATTCACTTAAACAGTTGTAATAAAGGAGATATAAGTTTTCCTCCAGTTATACTAATAGAAATGGCTCCCAGAGGCTCACTGTAGCAAATCCGCGATACAAATCAGTGGTAATTATCTAAGATATCCTATAATCCGGGGGAGGGTTTTTCGGATGATCCGGGACTAGTGGGATATCCAGCCCATCCAGCTTAAATCCAAATGAGCCACTCCAGGCCGCTGGAAATGACGCCCATTTATTCCAGGAGACTCCTCTCCAGCCGCAATCAGCGGGTAAGCCGCCATGTAAATGGCATCTTCTGTTAGCATTTACACACAGTTAAGGCACGTCTATTTCAAACAGGCGACACTAAATGAGTTCAGAGACAAAATACAGAGTGCAAGAGTTTTCCATATATTAAACTGATGTAACTCATGGGCAGGAATTCGGGAGTTTATAGAAACACTATTTATTCTTCGTTCGCTAAAAAAAGACTGTCCCGCAAGGGCTACGCAAAACTAGCAGACTTCCTTTAAAGCAGATATGTAAAAATCAGATGAGGCTATGGGGAGGGGGGTTACTGAAGGCAGATAACACCAAAGCAAGAACCACTCCCGTAATATATAAGTTAACAAAAACTGCATAGAAGACATATTGTAGATCATCCATAGGTTACGAAGATTGGTTCTATAACATTTTACGATACAGTTCATAATTGAATTTACGAATTCTCCCCTCCTCTATAGCCCCACTAGTCCATATCTTCTTTCATTTTAGCAGATTTCTCTTAAGGGAAATCAGCTATTGAGGTTGTACTCATGACGGAATTTTCGGAATTTTTCTTCAAATGTCCATCGATCCTACCTAGTAGATGATGAAAATGAGGTCCGTTCAAAACTGTATATATATATATATATATATATATATATATATATATTTCTGTTACCTACTTACTTATTTATTCTGTCTGTTACCGCTCTAGCGGTCGCCACTTTTGTTTAATCATTACCAAACTCGATATTTAGTCGTTTTATGTAAAAAGAAAGATCAAGTTCGTTAACGGCTGAAATCGCACCAGTGGGAGGGGGGGGTTTAGAGGGGAGGATTTTTGAAAAATCGAAATATCTCCGTTACTATACATCGGATCGAAACATTTTACAGAATGAAACATATTGCAAATTAAATTTATTATAAATATTGTTATATACATTTTTTCTCTACCTTGAATATTAACCGAGATATTTGCATTTTTATTAAATCTCGGCGTCTAACGGACGAGTTACTTTCCCGCCAAAAGCTAGTTCGGCCGTTTCCATGACTGGCTCGGTTCTCGTGAAATTTCTCTATTGTATAACTTCACGTGGGAAATCTGCTTAGTTTACGCAGCCCCTGCGTGACGGACTTTTTTAATAACAAATATGATCTAGTGTTGACAGAAACTATTGAATATCTAGTATGGAATAGGACGTTATCACACAACGAATTTCCATGTATTTCTCATAATAAAGGTATCTTAAAAATAAAGTATTTCTTGATGTAAGTCCTTCTTGTTGATATGACATGTGTGAGTGTAGGGGGTTAACTAAAGGCTGAATACCGAAACACCCAAATAAATCGGCTGTTATTCATGATAAATTATAGCTCCATTTATAGACAATTAAATTTGCAGCAAGATTGGTTCTATGAATATTTATTATTATTATTTATTCATGGACACCACATCGAAGGTGATTTGCCCTTTCAAAAGTAACAGCAGGTAACAATAACAAAAAATACCTTAACAACAAGTAATAATAACAAATACCTTAACAACAAGTAACAATAATAAATTCCTTAACAATAAGTAACAATAATAAATACCTTAAGAACAAGTAACAATAATAAATACCTTAAGAACAAGTAACAATAATAAATACCTTAACAACAAGTAATAATAACAAATATCCTAACAACAAGGAATAATAACGGATACCTTAACAACAAGTAATAATAACAAATACCTTAACAACAAGTAATAATAACAAATACCTTTGCAACAAGTAACAATAACAAATACCTTAACAACAAGTAATAATAACAAATACCTTAGCAACAAGTAATAATAACAAATACCTTAACAACAAGTAATAATAACAAATACCTTAACAACAAGTAATAATAACGAATACCTTAACAACAAGTAATAATAACAAATACCTTAACAACAAGTAATAATAACAAATACCTTAACAACAAGTAATAATAACAAATACCTTAACAACAAGTAATAATAACAAATACCTTAGCAACAAGTAATAATAACAAATACCTTAGCAACAAGTAATAATAACAAATATCCTAACAACAAGGAATAATAACGAATACCTTAGCAACAAGTAATAATAACGAATACCTTAACAACAAGTAATAATAACAAATACCTTAGCAACAAGTAATAATAACAAATACCTTAGCAACAAGTAATAATAACAAATACCTTAGCAACAAGTAATAATAACAAATACCTTAACAACAAGTAATAATAACAAATACCTTAGCAACAAGTAATAATAACAAATACCTTAGCAACAAGTAATAATAACAAATACCTTAGCAACAAGTAATAATAACAAATACCTTAGCAACAAGTAATAATAACAAATATCCTAACAACAAGGAATAATAACGGATACCTTAACAACAAGTAATAATAACAAATACCTTAACAGCAGGTAACTATAACAAAAAATACCTTAACAAAAAGTAATAATAACAAATACCTTAATAACAAGTGACAATAGTAAATACCTTAACAACAAGTAACAATAACAAATAACTTTGCAATAATACAAAAAAAATAAGGGTATAGTTGGTGGATGTTTAATCAAAAGTATAATTTTAAATTTTGTTGTACACCACAGAATTAATTTGCATGTTAAATGTTGTCATATATTTCAATTTTGTGTAGGTATGAGAATATATTGTTAATGTGTGGGCTGCCTTCCGTCAATAGTTCTTGTAAGTCGTAGGGGAAGTCCTGGTGTTGTCGTTTTCGGCATTCTGTCAGTATATGTCTCATCGTCAAGGGAGTGTTGCAAGTTGAGCAAGTAGGTCTGTCAGTCTTTGTCATTAAGTATGAGTGTGTTAATTTAGTGTGGCCGATTCTAAGTCCCGAGTGAACTACTCCTTCTCTCCTAGAGTTTCTGAAACTTGATGGCCACATGCAAATAGTGTTCTTAATAGTTGGTAGTTTGTTGTCCAGTCGTTAAGTTAGTCCAGTCGGTTTGCCATGTATCTAAGATGAGGTGTTTTGTTTGTCCTGAAATATCTTCATGTAGTACATCTATTTGTTCATAATCAAGTTTCCCAGCTGCTTTTGTTGGCCTCTGAGTCCGCAGTCTCATTCAGTCCACATGAATAGACCACATATAGAATAAATATACAATTTCTCAATCTGACGTTTAATAACAGGGATATTTCGAATTTTCTAATTTCCCTCTCTAAACCTCCCCCCCCCTCCAGTAGTCCTAAATTCGGACATTAACGATCTTTATTTCTAATTGAAACGTTTAAAAATTTAATTTAGTAAAGATCAAATAAACATTGCAACTCATAAAGCTTTGACACACATGTTTATCTATCTATATATGTATATATCTGTATATATATATATATATATATATATATATATATATATATATATATATATATACACTAGCTCAGATACCCGGCTTCGCCCGGGAATTGATTTGAGGCTGAATGGTGATGGTATTTTTTTGGCAAGGCTTTACCATCTCATGAGGCTTTGGGTCTCATTGAGGAAACTCAATACTTTGACATTTACCCGTCCCAGTGTTCAGGGTTTATACCAATCGTTGCTGTGGATTTTTTAACGAACTTGGTCTGTTTTTTTTTCACATAAAACAATTTAATATTAAGTTTGATAACTATCAAACAGAAGTTGCTACCGCTAGAGCGTTAAAAAACACACACACATATGTACATATATATATATATATATATATATATATATATATATATATATATATATAAGTATGACGGGTCATGGGAACGTTAGTACTTTTGTGCTGAAAAATAGAATAGCCAACAGGAAAAACTACGACAATTTTTTGAATCCATTTTCATACTTTCAAGAAATTCCTCTGATTTTTCTTTGTTAATTTATTGACCTCTCCCCTTAGAGTTTAAAGCGTCCATTTATCTTCCCCCTCCACTAGTCGCCAGCTACTATAACAGGTCAGCCCATTCTTCTAGCTGCTGAATTAAAAAGCACTATTTGGTGCCCCCTATTTTGATGTATTCGCCTTTTGTGTTGATGTATTCGACGTGAAAAACCCCGCGTCACAATGGTGATTTAAAGTTTAAAATATTTTCTCTCGGAGCCCAGACGTCTCATTTCTCACGCTGAATCCCCGGGATTCTTCTTTCAGTCATTAAAACAAGATTGAATGAGATGAACATAAAAAAAAATCATCTTACTTTGTCTTAGAACAATCTATTAGTTAAGAAGGGATACGTTTGTAAGCAGTGCGAGTGTGTGTGTGTGTGTATATATAAGTTTCATTAATAATACATTTTCGTCTTCTCCTGAGTTGCATCGATGGACATTGACATTTTTTTTTTTTTTTTTTTTAAATTGCGTACAATTAGTATAAACTCAAAAGTCCGCCACGCAGGGACTGCGTAAACTAAGCAGATTTCCCACGTGAAGTTATACAATAGAGAAATCTCCATACGAGAGGCTAACAGTTACGGCCGAACTAGCTTTCGGCGGGAAATTCACTCGTCCGTTATCGACCCACATTTAATAAAAATGCAAATATCTCGGTTAATATTCAAGATAGAGAATAAATGTATAGAACAATATTTATGGTAAATTTAATTTTCAATATGATTGTTTCTATACAATTTTTAGATCCGACGTATGGTAGCGGAGATATTTCGAATTTTCAAAAAAACCCCCCTCCCACTGGTCCGATTTCAGCCGTTAACGAACTTGATCTGTCCTTTTGCATAAAACGTTTAAATGTCGAGTTTGGTAACGATCAAACAAAATTGCGACCGCTAGAGCGTTAACAGACAAATATATATATATACATGAGCAGGAGTGGAGGTTTACTGAGGGCCGATAAATAAAAATAAAACAAATATTTCGGTTAATAATAAAGTTAGAAAAAACACTTACATAACTACATTTATAGAACATTACATTTGCAATAAGATTGGTTTAATACAATTTTTCGACAAAACACATAACAAATGAGATATTTTGAATGTTTGAAATATGTTTCGTGTAAAACTAAAGGTTTTACCCAACGGCTGAAAGACATTGGGGGGGGGGCAGAAAATTCAAAATATCTCTGTTATTTAGAAAAAAAAAAAAACATTCCGTTGGAACATATGAAATGTCAATTTCCTGAGTAGCAAAATTATATATAAGCAAACTTCGTCCTTATTAATTGTATTTAAAATAACTTCCGTTAGCCTCAATATATTTTTTCCGGATGCTCAAGAGGTTTTTTTTTTTTTTTTTACATTATTCCTTTTAACCTTTTAGCTTTCAATCAATAGCTGGATAACCAACCATTTTAGCATGTTTCCCTTAAGAGAAATCAGGAATGAAGGTTCTACTTTAGACGTTCTACGAAAAATTTTCTCAAATGTCCATCAATCCTCCCTAGAAGATGACGAAGAAGAGAGTTAATTCCCTTCAAAATTATAAATATACTCGCTTTCCAGTCACACTTCGCGTATTTTCCCGTACTATATTGCATTACATATATATGTCTATACAATCATTTCAATATTCCGAGAAACAATACGAATAAATCAAAAACACACTTTCTGAAAACTGGCTGAAATGCTGACATATATTTTACCAGATTCCCTTTAAGCGGTATAAGCTATTCATTTTGTATTCGACTCTGCTCAGTAGAAGACGAAATGTGGTTTTGACGGTACCTTATTTTCGTTTATAAAATGCTGTTATGTAAAATATATAGAGAGAGCTCACCATTCACAGTAGGATAAATTAAAACGGTTTTAGAGAGGCAGAAAATAGAAATGTAAAATACCTCCGTTACTCTGTGTCCAATCGGGAAAATATGAATATAACCAGTCTTGCTGGAAACGTTGTTGTTTACTAATATTGTTTTACATACCTTTTCTCTACGTTGAAAATTAACCGAGATTTTCGCATTTTATCATTTTTATCATTCAGTAAAACCCCACATTTAGTCAGGTCACTTTCACGATAAGCGAATATGTAATGTAATAAGACCCAAGCTTAAATATCGAATATTGTTTTCAATACATTTTTACGGGATGAGATAAATGTAAATAAGTTGTGTGATGGCGCCATGAATCATGATTTGACCTCCCACTAATTGTAGTTTTTTTTTTTTTGTTTTTGTTTTTTTTAGCACACTTCCCTAAAGGGAAATCAGATATTGAGGTCGTGCTCATGATGCGATTTTCGAAAAATTTCTTCAAATGTCCATCGATCCTACCCAGGAGAAGACGAAAATGAGGCCCGTTCAAAACTGTTTATATATATTTGTTAACACTCTAGCGGTCGCAATTTTTGTTTAATCGTCACCAAACTAGGTATTTAATCGTTTGATGTAAAAAGGAAGATCAAGTTCGTTAACGGCTGAAATCGGACACGTGGGAGGGGGGGGGGGGGTTTAAAGGGGAGGATTTTCGAAATATCTCCGTTACTGTACGTCGGATCGAAAAATTGTATTGAACCAACCTTATTGCAAATTAAATTTACTATAAATATTGTTATATACATTTATTGTCTATCTTGAATATTAACCGAGATATTTGCATTTTTATAAGTTTAACGGACGAGCTATGGTTCCCGCCAAAAGCTAGTTCGGCCGTGTCTGTAACTGATCGGCACTCGTAAGGAGATTTCTCTATTGTATAACTTTACGTGGGAAATCTGCTTAGTTTACGCAGCCCCTGCATGACGGACTTTTTTTTTTTTTTTTTTGAAATAGAGAATATATGCTTTGATGAGATCACTAGTGAGAGACGCTATCACGCGAGAAAAGTCACTTAGATTTTCCTTAAAGGATATCAGCTATTGAGGTCGTAGAAAAACATTTCTTCAAATGTTCATCGATCTTACCTAGGACATGACGAAATTGATATATATATATATATATATATATATATATATATATATATATATATATATATATATATATATATATATCACGCCTATATAAAGCATGGGCTGACAGAAGATGATTTGAAGGAGTTATCCACACTTATACTAAAATCATCTATAAGAATCGTCAATCACCATTTATACAAAAAATAAAGAGGTATCTCTCACCTGAGATACCCCCCTAATCTGCACGCATTCAATTTATTCCAAATTTTCATTTACAATTCAAAAAAAAATTAAAATACCAAAACCATTATTACCAAGAAATTGGCAGATTAGGAGTCAAACCATACAGGCACCCTCAGAAAGAGAGGAACTTATTTTGTTTGTTTGTATATCTATATATATATATATATATATATATATATATATATATATATATATATATATATATTTATATTAACGCTCTATCAGTCGCAATTTTTGTTTGATCGTTACCAAACTTTATATTTAATCATTTTTTGTAAAAAAATAAAGATCTAGTTTGTTAATGGCCGAAATCGGAACGGGAGGAGGGGGGTTTAGAGGGGAGGATTTTTGGAAATTCGAAAATCTCCGTTACTATGCGTCGGATCGAAAAAGTGTATAAAATTAATCTTATTGCAAATTTAATTTACTATTCCTATTGAAAATTATATTTACTAAAATATTGTTATGTGCGTTTATTCTCTATCTTGAATTTAACCGAGATATTTGCATTTTCAGCTTTCTGCTAACCCCCCACTTCTACACATGTTGCATAAAAAAAACACTTTTATGCAATAAACCACAATATTCGTTGCTTAAATACCAGATATTGTTTTCAAGAGACCTTTATTATACGTGATTCATGCAAACATGCTCTCGTGACAGGAACATAGTCTTGAGTTCTTGGACTAATAAAATTTGCTTGATTGTGATAAAAATTATTCTGATTCATTATAAATTACAATGTTAGATATAGTAAATATTTTTCAATAAAATTAATAAGTTATGTTCTGGTATATGTCAGTAATTGTTTTGGTTTTCGATAAAAGGTAGGCTGTCCTGTTTGTTAACATTCCAGACACTTCCCGTCGGGAGGTTTCTTATTATCATTTGTATTTATTCACGGTGCTGTAATGTTACTGGTATGTAGATTTATCTATTGTTAAACTTCACACGGCAAATTTGTTTAGTTTAGGACTTTTTATTTAATTTTTATTAGGGGAGGGAGGTTTCAATAACCTAATTTATTTTGGTATTTTGATGTATAACTGTATTTACATAAACATATAATACATAGGTATATTCTGTCAGATATCATTGTACTATTTTATTTCTTATTATTAATGATTATTCCATGTTTCAGGCACGCTGGAAAATACCCAATGTGTGTCTGTGAGCCAAGATTCACTGGACCAAGATGCGAAATTCTTCTCGTCGATTTAGGTAAGGAAAAAGTGATTGTTAATCTAATAAAATAATTCTTAAATAAACTATTTTTAACCGTACTTCTAAAAACATTATCACATTTTAGTGGATTTCCCTTAAGGGAAATCAGCTATTGAGGTCGTACTCATTTTCACGATTTTCGAAATATTTCTTCAAATGTCCATCGATCCTACCCAGGAGATGACGAAAATGAGGTCCGTTCAAAATTGTATGTATGTATGTATATATATATATATATATATATATATATATATATATATATATATATATATATATATAGATATTTGTCTGTTAACGCTCTAGTGGTCGCAATTTTTGTTTGATCGTTACGAAACTCGATATTTAACCGTTTTATGTAAGAAGACAGATCAAGTTCGTTAATGAATGAAATCGGACTAGAGGGAGGGGGGGTTAAGAAGGGGGATTCAAAATATCTCCGTTATTATACATCGGATCGAAAAATTGTATAGAACCAATCTTATTGCAAATTAAATTTACTATAAATATTGATATATACCTTTATTCTCTATCTTGAATATTAAGTGAGATATTTGCATAATTATGAAGTCTGTGGTTCGGTATAGTTCGGATTTGGTCGGCCAGTTACGTCATTGCTCGGCTCAGGCTGAAGCTTCTTCTAACCTTACCTGTCGTTTCTAACCTTACCTTACCTTCGTTACTTTGTGAGATTTATGCAAATACGTTCTGTTCATCCGCCCCCCCCCCTCCCTTCTTTAGTTCTTGGACTACTAAAATTTGAGATATTAAAATATAAATTATTCTTACAATTCAAAAGCCGTTTCAGTTGGGAATTTATTTTAATTAACTGAAAGATTTCTCATTACCGTCTTTATTTAATCACGGTGGTATTGTGTTACCAGTATGCAGATTTCTCTATTGTAAAACTTCACAAGGGAAATCTGCTTATTTTACGATGTCCCTGCGTGACGGACTTTTTAATTTTTCCATTATTCCTAAGCGTACTCGTACATTAGCTCTATTATAAATATTCCCTATACAAATCATGTTTGTAGTTCGTAGATTTCGATATTAGTCTTTCATTTCAAAAATTATTTGAATTTGCTGAAGGCTTTGTGAGTTAACGGAAGTTAAAACCAGGACAAGTTTAACTACAGATGAATGGTTTGATATTTGATATTTATTTATTCAGGAACCCCCGCAACTAGGCAATTAGTCTGAAAGTCTAACGAAGTCCGTCACGCAGGGGCTGCGTTAACTAAGCAGATTTCCCTCGTGCGTCACGTATTTGCATTTATCTCTAAACGTAAAAATTAAATGAGAACAATATTTGGCATTTAGGATACAAATAAAGTACTTCATAATATAACAGCTTATTGTTAATCTAACATGAGTAGTAGCGGGGTTTTACTGAAGGCGGTTAAACTAAAAAAAGGAAATATATCGGTTAATAATCAAGTTAGTGAAATCATATACATACAATTTAGAGAAAATTATATTTGCTACAAGATTGGTTCTATTCATCTTTTCTATTGTATGCATAAGAACGGAAATATTAAGAATTTTCGAAATTCTTTCCTTCTACCCCCCCCCTCCAATGGTCGGATATCAGCCATTAACGAACTTGATGTTTCCTTTTACACAAAACTATTAAATATCGAGTTTGGTAACGATAAAACAATAATTGTGACCGCTAGAGCGGTAAAAGATAAATATATATATATAAATATATATATATATATATATATATATATATATATATATATATATATAATTGTGCTGATGTTTTCGACCAGGTTGTATTTATATAGGATGTGTTATTCTACTCGGAGTTTTAGTCAATGTTGGTGAAATAAATCTTAGTTTATGCCGATATTTCGAGAGTAGTACATAGCAATAACTATTGGAAAATAACATAAGTTGCAATAACATAGTAGTAGGTGGCATTAACATAGATTTAATAAACCATAGCAATAATTGTAATAGTGCCTAGCAATAACTATTGTAAAAAAATATAACTACAGTACAACAATTATAATATAGTTTAACAAACATAGACACCATACTATAAATATATGAAACATACAAAAGGCTGTGACCCTGCTGTGTAAACAAAACAAGGAAGGTTACTATGACCCTAGTCATAGTGCAATAAGAATGTATAATAGTTTATAGATTATCTAGTCTTGGTAAGTAATAATAAGAAAAAAAACACCCTTTTACAATAATGCGTAATAACAAAGTGCAATATTATAAAGTAGTACCTGTAATTTTACAGCCCTGAAGAAGAGAAAACAAAGATTCTCGAAATATCGGCATAAACTAAGATTTATTTCACCAACATTGACCAAAATTCCGAGAAGAATAACACACCCTATATATATATATATATATATATATATATATATATATATATATATATAGTTTTGAACTGACCTCATTTTCGTCATCTCCTAGCTAGAATCGATGGGCATTTGAAGAAAAATTTCGAAAATCGCGTTATGAATACGACCTCAATAGCTGATTTCCCTTAAGGGAATCCGCTAAAAATCAAAATATCTCTCTTATTGTGAGTTGTATTGCAAAATGTTGTAAACCCAATCTTGTTAAGCTATTGATGCTCTACTACTGTTCCGGTATACATTTTTTTCGCAACTCAAGTACTAAGCGAGTTATTCGTACTTTCATGTTTTCAGCCTTTAATAACCGCCCCCCCCTTACAATCTTTTTATCATCGGCTTGTTACAAGGAAATAGAGGATACGAGGCGACATGAGATCACCAGTGTGTTATACCAGCAAGTGGGAAATCTGCTTCGTTTACGCGGCCCCTGCGTGACGGACATTTATATGTTTAATTAGCCCTTAGCGCGACGAACATTTATCTATTTTTTTTTTCTATGCCAGCAAGGATTTGAAGTCGTTTTAGTTTATGTAGACCCGGATACATTATATAAATAGTCTGTGATCTTGAATTTAATTTCCCGAAGCCACAAGATAGTAAAAGCACAGAAAACTCCCCGAAGCTGTTAATAACGAGCAAGGCTGTGCAAACTGCGAGATTTATTCAAACTAGAACCAAGAGGAAGTAATTTGAGATATAAATTGCTCCTAACGACCACTTGTACTCCAAACTTGTTAGTCAATATAAATATTCATGTTTTGCAGAATACTTTGTTTTGGGAATAATGAATTCATTTAGATTTAATATCCTTTGTAACAATAGTAAACAGCTTTCCTTTTTTTTCAACTAATTCTTTCAGAGATGGAAACAGTATGGCTATAATTTTTTTAAGGGAGTTTCTGTTCATGGATACGCTGGAGTGAGGGATATGCTTAAATTAAAAACGTCTTTCACGCAGGGGCTGCGTAAACTAAGCAGATTTACCTCATGCTTATGTAACATACTTTTTAGAACATCTCAACAAATGTTCTCTATCTCTACGTAAAAAAGTCCGTCACGCAGGGGCTGCGTTAACTAAGCAGATTTCCCATGTGAAGTTTTACAATAGAGAAATCTGCATACTGGTAACACAATACCACCGTGATTAAATACAAACGGTAATGAGAAATCTTTCAGTTAATTAAAATAAAAATCCCAACTGAAACGGCTTTTGAATTCTTTAAGTAGTTCAAGAACTAAAGAGGGGGGCGGGGCGGATGAACAGAACGTATTTGCATAAATCTCACAAATTAACGAAGGTAAGGTAGGGTTAGAAACGACAGGTAAGGTTAGAACACCTGAGCCGAGCAATGACGTAAATGGCCGACCTAATCCGAACTATACCCGACCACAGACTTCATAAATATGCAAATATCTCGGTTAATATTCAAGATAGAGAATAAATAGTATATAACAATATTTTATAGTAAATTTAATTTTCAATAAGATTGGTTCTATACAATTTTTCGATCCGATGTATAATAACGGAGATATTTTAGAATTTTCGAAATAAAATTCCACCCTCCCTCATAAACCCCCCCTCCCTCTGGTCCGATTTCAGCCATTAACGAACTTGATCTGTCTTTTTACATAAAACGGGCTAGAATGTCGCGAGTTTCGTAACGATCAAACAAAAAATTGCGACTGCTAGAGCGTTAACAGACGGAATATATAATATATAATATTATATATATATAATATATATATTATACATAGTATATTACTATATATTATATTTTGAACGGAGCATGTATTTTTCGTCATCTCCTGAGTAGGATCGATGGACATATGAAGAAAGTTTTCGAAAATCGCGTCAAGAGTACGACCTCAATAGCTGATTTCACTTAAGGAGTATATCGGGGAGGGGGGTTACAGAAGGATAAAAAAAAGAAAGTTCTTATTAATAGCCCGATTTCAACCAATAACAACTATAAAGATAAGTATATCCATGAATTAGTTAAATATCGAGTATAGTAGTATAGATCAAAGAAATATTTTCGACACAATAAAGTAAAATATAAATTTATGACTTCATCACAGAACAAATTTGCATGTCTTTCACACAATAATAACTGCCACTTGCGAACAATATTTGGTAATTAGACTTAGGATTAATCCCTACATGATAGTACAGCTTATTATTAATATGACAATAATAAAAGTCCGTCACGCAGGTGCTGCGTAAACTAAGCAGATTTCCCACGTGAAGTTTTACAATAGAGAAATCTGCCTAATAACAACTGTAGTAGTAAGAAACCTCTAAACCTAAAAAACATTATTTAGAGCGTAATAACCCAGTAGTTTCTAGCAGTTAACCTAACCTCTAAACCTATTCACGAGGGACGATAGTTATGGAAACGGCCGCCAGAGCTCTCGTCGGAAACTCCGAACATAGCCTATTGGTGACACGCAGAATACGAAATGCAAAATATCTCGGTTAATATTCAAGATAGAGAATTAATGTAATATAACATTATTTATAGTAAATTTAATTTTGCAATAAGATTGGTTCTATACAATCTTTTGATCCGACGAATAGTAACGGAGATATTATCGAATTTTCGAAAATCCTCCCCTTCTAAACCCCCCCCCTCCCACTTGTCCGATTTCAGCCGTTAACGAACTTGATCTTTCTTTTTACATAAAACGCTTAAATATGAAGTTTGGTAAGGATCAAACAAAAATTGGCGACCTGCTAGAGCGGTAACAGACAAATATATATATATATATATATATAAATATATATATATATATATATAATATATATATACAGTTTTGAACGGACCTCATTTTCGTCATCTACTAGATAGGATCGATGGAGATTTGAAGAAAAATGTCGAAAATTCCGTCATGAGTACAACCTCAATAGCTGATTTCCCTTAAGGGAAATCTGCTAAAAGTGGAGGTTTACTGAAGAATGAATACTAAAAAAATCTATATACACATATAATATTGTGGTTGAAACCGGACGACGAATAGAGTGGGGGAATTCGAAATTACGAGTCGTATCGAAAAATGTTATAGAACCAATTCTTAAACTGTTGATGCTCTAATTGTTGTTCCACAAATTAATTTCGAGGTTCAAATATTAAGCGAAATCTGCTTAGTCCTTACGTTTACGTACTTTCTGTAATGTTTCCAATAAAGTATCTTTGGTATATTATAAATTCATGATTATTATTTGTAGAAAAGGAATGGCCTTTGAAGAAGTAAATAGAAGGCCACGAGGCTATTGGGGGATTTTTAATAAAGTCTGCTAGGGAAAAAAGGAATTTCTGTTGGTGACCCTAGCTATTATAATATGAAGAAAAAAATATAATATCCCTTTAAGGAAAATATGTATGAAAACTATTCTTTTTAAGATAAAATTTCGTAGAATATATGATTAAAGTATTTAATTACTCTCTTTTTTTTTATAATGTGAATATTTTTCGTTTAATATTATTCCATTCTTTAAGGGTTATTCGAAATTTTTCAAAGTTGAAAGTGTGTATTATTTTTTTGGAAATTAAATTAGTCGTCAATATAGGTTCATTTTCGTTATTGTCTATATTTTTTACAAGTTTCTTTAACCTTTTCCTAGCAATTGAGAGGATTCGCAGAGATAGGTTTAATTACAGGTGAACTCACGATCTCACGGTGTGACAACGATTCATTCTATAAGTACTATATTTTTTTTAATTATCTAAAAAGTTTTGAAAAGTGGAAAGAAGCATAGATACATCTAATCTAACGGACTTGCTATTTATTTAAGTACTTGATAAATATACCGTGTAAATTTGTTATCCCAGTTTTTAGCAGATTTCTTCTAAGGGAAATGAGCTATTGAGGTCGTACTCATGACGCAATTTTTGACATTTTTCTTCAAATTTCCATCAGTCTTACCCAGGAGATGGGGAAAATGAGGTCCATCCAAAATTGTAAATATATGACTTTATATATATATATATATATATATATATATATATATATATATATATATATATATATTTGCCTGTTACCGCTCTAGCGGTCGCAATTTTCGTTGTATCGTTACCAAACGCGACATTTAGTCGTTTTATGTAAAAATAAAGATCAAGTTTGTTTATATCTGAAAACGGGGCAGTGGTAGGGGGGTTTAGAGGGAGGAATTTCGAAAATACGAAATATCTCCGTTCCTATACGTCGGATCGAAATATTGTATAGAACCAATCATATTGAAAATTAAATTTACTATAAATATTGTTATATACATGTATTCTCAACTTTGAATATTAACCGAGATATTTTCATTTTTATTCTGCGAGTGGTCGCTATGTTCGGACGTTCCGCCGAGAGCTATGGTGGCCGTTTCCATAACTATTCGTCCCTCGTGAATTGGTTCAGAGGTTAGGTTAACTGTTTTTTGAAGTTAGAAACAATGGGTTCATTACGCCCTAAATAATGTATTAGGTTCAGTTCTGACTACTACAGTACTTATTAGCATATTTCTCTATTGCAACAACACGTGGGAAATATATTAGTTTACGCAGTGCGTGACGGACTTTTATTTTCTTTCCTGTGAGAAGTTGGCACACTTATTTGTTTACGTTTTAGGTGCTTCCCGTCTAGAGGTTTTATTATTATTGTTTAATCGTTTATGTAGATTTATCTATTTTTAAACTTTACGAGGCAAATCTGCTTAGTTTACACAGCCCTGCGCGACGAACGTTTCTCATTATTTAACTGCATCGATAATATTTTTTTTTTATTTAATTATTATACCCGTATTTCTAAGCCACACTACATACCCCATTACAAATTAGTTTCAGATTTTTAGATATGTAGGTGGTAATAAAATGAATATTAAGGTTGTAATTTTGTATTATCAAAGTTTTCTTTTGACTAATTTGCAATCAACTGTTATCATTAAGTTTATAATTGTTACTAGTCCATTTCTTATTTATTGGAGGTAGAAAATCAAGTGAGGTTTGTTGAAGGTTCTTCTTTTCTGTATTTATCATCTGGTTGTCTTTATCAGCAATCTTTGTCTATTTATTGTTAATTGTAACTTATTTTAATTCTGCAATTGTTAATTTTGGTTTCTTAATTGGCCTATTTTTTTACCGTATTGTCAATTGTAATTCGTTTTAGCAGATTTATCTTAAGGGGAATCAGCTATTGAGGTCGTACTCATGACGCGATTTTCGAAACATTTCTTCAAATGTCCATCGATCTTACCCAGGAGATGACAAAAATGAGGTCCGTTCAAAATTATATATATATATATATATATATATATATATATATATATATATATTTGTCTGTTACCGCTCTAGCGGTCGCAATTTTTGTTTGATCGTTACCAAACTCGATATTTAAACGTTTTATGCAAAAAGACAGATCAAGTTCGTTAATTGCTGAAATCGGACCAGTGGGAGGGGGGTTTAGAGAGGGGGATTTTCGAAAATTAGAAATATCTCCGTTACTATACGTCGGATCAAAAAAATTGTATAGATCCAATCTTATTGCAAATTAAATTTACTATAAATATTATGCTATACATTTATTCTCTATCTTGAATATTAACCGAGATATTTCCGCGAGTTTCCAGCCAAAAGCTTGTTCGGTTGGCGTCCCTATCCGTAACTGTACATCGGTCTTATCGTATTTATTGGCGATTGTCTCTATAGAATAACTTCACGTGGGAAATCTCAGCGATTTAGTTCCAGCCAAAAGCTTGTTCGGCCGTTTCCGTAACTGTTCGGCTATCGTATTTATTGCGATGTCTCTATAGATAACTTCACGTGGGAAATCTGCTTAGTTTACGCAGCCCCTGCGTGACGAAATTTTTTTTCTATAATGATTTTACGTAAGATTGAAAAACTTCAGAGCTGGCTGGGAAACTCGATGCCTGTCGCAATGAAGCAATCCATCTATATTGAAAGCTCAAATTGCGAACGATGTGTAAACACTGAAGTAATTAGTCTGCAATTGAAGTAATTAATGGAAAAATAATACGGCCACTGAAGTGAAACAACAAAAGCGGTATCGTGTTCCCTCTCCCAAATAAAGTGAGCAATTGACATAAAAGCTTTCATTCCACGAAACGAGGGACAGTTAATTTATATTTTGCTTCAAAATAATTTATTAATTATTTCCTTCTAACTCCGTTTAAACTCTCCTGAGTAATTATTATTAGCTGATAACCTTTGTTGCCCAAACCGCATTAGCTAATTGTTAAATTCAACTCATAAATTTTCCAGATATTCTTAATTTAATTACCAAAATAACGTGAGTATATATCATCAAGGTAAGTTGTTACGAATATATTTACATTTCATTATAACCTTCAGCTCCTGAGTACTTTCTGGAAATGAGTTGTTCAAGACTTAAGCAATTTTACATATTTTTGTCTACGTTAACCTTTTAATAATGTCAAAGGAATTTTTGTTTATTATATTGTGAATTTATGAAGTTAGGGGATTAAATTTTAGTTTGAAGTATAATTAGAGATTTATTAATATACCTATATTTATATGCAGAATGTACTAGAATAAAAAATAATTAAACCCCTCTTTCTGCCACTATCATTCGGTAATATGATGCAGACGAAAGTACTAAACCACGGTCTGTTTAATTGTCCTTGAGGTTAATCAACTATTCGTACTCATGGCACGATTTTTTAAAATTTTCCTCAAATTTCCATCGACCCTACAATGAAAATTAAAAGTCCGCCACGCAGGCGGCCTGCGTTTAAGCTAAGCAAAGATATTTCCCAAGTGCGGCCACCGTAATATTAGCATTTATCTCAAAACGTAAAAGTCTCAATGAGAACAATATTTGGTATTTTAAGCTTCAAATAAAGTGCTTCAATAACATAATAGAATATTCGAAAGTATGAGATGAGATAGGACGTGAGGCTTTACTACAAGAACCGAAAAACTAAATAATCAAATGCATAATATACTCAGTAAATTATCCAAGATAGTCGAAAAAAGGTACATGACAACATTTTATTTAGGCACCATTACATTTGACAATAAGAGATTGGTTTTATACGAATGGTTTCGATCCGGCGCCATAAATAATTAACGAAGATATAAAAAATAAATTTCCCACGAAATCCTCCCCCTACATAAACCCCCCCCCCTCCCCCTGGTCCGATTTCTGCCATTCAACAAACTTTTGATCCTTTCGTCCTTGTATATAAGACACCCCCCGAAATATATATCAAGTTTTTGTTAAGTAAAGTTCTTAAAAATTTGCGACCGTCTAGAGCAGGTAACAGACAAATATAATGGAAATATATATAGATATATATATATATAAAATTGTAACCTCTGTCTGTACATTGATTTTTTTCGCGAAATTTCACGATAACTTTTCGTTTCACATGTCATAGACACCATAACTGCATTTTGTTTCTTTGGTGTCTGTTTGTTTGTTTGTTTGTTTATTTGTTTGTTTGTTTGTTTGTTACCTTTTCACGCGCAAACGGCTGAACCGAATTTTATGAAACTTGGTATATATATTACTACTAACCCAACTTAGACTTTAGGCTATATTAATATCCTCTGGGACGAATAGGAGTGGGGGTTATAAGGGAAGCCAGAAATTAAAAATAGCTATATTTCGTTTCCTATTGGTTTTTTGGCAAATATGATCATAACAAAAGTTGTTTATTTTGTTGTTTAGAGTAACTTTTGTTATATACACTTTTTTCGTATACCGAATTATAAACGAGATATACGCTGAAACCTATAGCGGAAGTGAACAATTTTATTTGGGACAAAAGACCCAACCGAAATAAATAAAACTGGGTATATGTATTAGCACTAACGCTTTTATTATAACAAGTTATACCAACATTTCTAGGGAAGGGCAGGAGTGGGGGTTATGAGGGAAGCCAGAAATTAAAAATAGCGATATTTCGTTTCCTATTTCTTTTTCAGCAAATATGCACATAACAAAAGTTGTTTATTTTGTTATTTAGAGTAACTATTGTTATAAGCACTTTTGCCGTATACGGAAGTATAAAGACGTTATACGCTAAAAATTATAGCGGGAGTCAACATTTATAATATTGGCACAAAAGACTCAACCGAACTAGCTAAACCAAACTCGAGTATATGTACTTGAGTACTAACCGACTTCCTATATATATAAACATCCCATACTAACATTTATAGGGACGGGGCAGGACGAGGGGTCATAAGGGAGCCTTGAAATTAATAATAGTTATTTCCTATTTGTGGTATCACCAAATATGCACATAAAAAAAGTGTGTTATTTTGTTATTTAGAGAAAATTCCTCAAGCACTTCATTACAGATATGAACTACCAGGTACCCTCACCTATAAAAATTAATTCAAATGTATGATTCAATGATTTTTCATCCTTAATAATTCAAATCAATGACATAATACACAAGGAAAACGGGAAAAATGGACAATATGCAGGCCAGTGAAGTCTTACAGTAAAAAATTAATTTCATTATTTAACGAAACACCACAGAAACGGACGGTTGTGTACCACCTAAACACTGGGAGGGGTAAATGTCGTGTAAAAGTTAAAGCCTTGCCCAAAAATATATCACTCACTATTCAGCCTCAAAACTGAATTCCCCCGAGGTCAAAGGCTGGTATCTGAGCTAGTATATATAATAAAATTGTAACCTCTGTACTGTGCAATGTGATTTTTTTCCGCCAAATTTTCACGATAACTTTTCGTTTCTCACATTGTCAAAAGAAATCCATAACTGACAATTTGTTTCTTTCGTGAAAAAGTTTGTTTGTTTGTATGTTTGTTTGTTTACCTTTCAACGCATAAAACGGCAGAACCGAATTTTATGGAACTTGGTATGTAATATTAACTACTAGCAACTTTTTCAACTTAGACTTTATTCTATATTAATAACCTCTGAGAACATCATGAAGTGGGGGTTATAAGGGAGACAGCCTGAAAATTAAAATAGCAGATATTTCGTTACCTATTGCTTATATTCTCATGAAAAACAATGCACATAACTTAAAAGTTGTTTATGATGCTATTTAAGAGAAGACCTATTGTTATATGCCACTAACCACCGGAATACCGGAAGTATAAAGGCGACTATACCATCAAAAAAATAGTCGGGTGACAACAAATTTTATCTTTGGCGTTCAAAAGACTCAACCGAACTAAACCAAACTCGGTATTTGAATTAGCACTAAAGCCTTCCTTATAATAAGCTATACTAACATTTCTAGGGACGGGCAGGAGTGGGGGTTATAAAGGAGGCCTGAAATTGATAATAGTGATATTTTGTTTCCTATTGCTTTTACAGCAAATATGCATATAACAAAAGTTGTGTATTTTGTAATTTAGAGTAACTTTTGTTATATGCACTTTTGCCGTATACGGAAGTATAAATGAGTTATAGGCTATAAACTAAAGAGGGAGTACTCAATTTAATTTGGGACAAAAGACTCAACCGAAATAAACGAAACTCGGTATGTGTATTAGTACTAACGCCTTCATTATAATAAGCTATACTAACATTTCTTGGGACGGGCAGGAGTGGGGGTTATAAGGAAGGCCTGAAATTAATAATAGTGATATTTCGTTTCCTATTGCATTTTCGGCAAATATGCACATAACAAAAGTTGTTTATTTTGTTATTTAGAGAAACTTTTTTATATACACTATCATCGTATACCGAAGTATAAAGGCGTTATATGCTGAAAATTATAGCGGGAGACAACAATTTTATTTGGCACAAAAGACTCAACCGAACTAAATAAAACACTCAGTATGTGTATTAGCACTAACGCCTTCCTTATAATAAGTCATACTAACATTTCTAGGGACGGGCAGGAGTGGGGGTTATAAGGGAGGCCTGGAATTAATAATAATGATTTCCTATTGGGGTTTCGGCAAATATGCACATCACAAATGTTGTTTATTTTCTTATTTAGAGAAATTTGCTCAACACTTCATTTCAATATGAACTACCAGGTACCTCTCCTGAAAAAATTAATTCAAATGTATGTCAATATTTTCTCCTTATTAATTCAAATCTATGCATAATGCACAGGGTATGTATGTCAAAATTGTGCAAAGTAAAGCCTTGCCAAAAATATACCATCACCATTCAGCCTCAAATGAATAATAAAATAATACTTTGAATCAATATTTTAAGGAAAACTATGGAGATGCTGGAGCGGAAGGAGGTCGGAGCCTAAACAGTTAATTGAGTTAATTTATTTCCTGTGAAATGCTGGCATTACTGGAAATGATTTCCACTGAGCTCTACTATTACGAATATAATCTAATGTACAAAACTATGTTTAAACTATATGTGCTCGGATTGGTTTTTGACAGGAAATAAGTTTCATTATAGAGGATATTTAATTGTAATAAATGCTATCCACGATTATGGTTTGAAGTATTCAAAAAGGTGAGTTGGAAAAGTGAAGAGGGATAGATTAGGAACACATTTTTATTTATTCTTCAAATATAGAATTTCTCATCTATAGGTCGCCTGCCTGACCCTCACGGGAAAACAATGCGCCCAGACGGGAAGTGTAGTAAACATTAAGCCTTGCTCAAAAAAAAAAAAATACTATTATCATTCAGCCTCAAATGATTTCCCGAGCGAAGCCGGGTACCTTAGCTAGTATATATATATATATATATATATATACAGTTCTGAACGGACCTCATTTTCGTCATCTCTTGGGCAGGATTGATGGACATATATACATTTGTTTGTTACCGCTCTAGCGGTCGCAATGTTTGTTTGATCGTTTCTAAACTTGGTAGTTAATCGTTTTATGTAAAAAGATAGATCAAGTTCGTTAATGGCTGAAGTCGGACAAGTGGGAGGGGGGAGGGAGGTTAGAGGGGGAATTTCGAAAATTCGAAATATCTCCTATGATATGCGTCGGATAGAAAAATTGTACAGCATCAATCTTGTTGAAAATCTAATGTTCTATAAACTTTGTTATGTACATGCTTTCTCTGTAATGAATATTAACCGAGATATTTAATTATTTCAATATTCGGACTTTTGTGAACCACCTCTCCTTCTCGTGTCATATTAATAATAAGCTGTTATATCATGAACCACTTCATTACAAGGCTAAATATCAAATATTGTTTTCGACAAACCTTTATTATACTAGATACATGTAAATACTTTGTTGACCCCCCCCCCCTTGTTCTTGAATTACTAAAATCTAAATGATTGAGATAAAAATTGTTCCGATTCATTACAAATTACTGCACTAGCGGTAGTAAATAATTTTTAATAAAATTGATATGTTATATTCAGATATATTTCATTAATTGTTCTTCTTTCCGGTCTAGAATAATTCTATCTGAGATGTTGGTTGCCCTGTTTGTTTACAATTTAGACACTTTCTGTTGTAAACATTATTAACTTATAAAGTGATCGAAAGATGTCTTACCGTTTGTATTTATTCGCTTAAAATCCACGGTGGTGTTACCAGTATGTAGATTTATCTGTTGTAAACCTTCCCGAGGGAAATTTGCTTAGTTCGCGCAGCGTCTGAGTGACGGACTTAGTAATTCTGTTTTTTTAATTTCTATTTCTGTTTTGTGTTTCATTTCTTTCTATTTTGTTGCCTTTCTGCTTTGCTGTTTTAATTTTGGTTTTCAACTTTCTGAGCAGTTTCACCACAAGTGCGAATCTCCAATAAATAAATAATAATAATTACTTTGTAAAACCAGTTAATACATCAGTCCGGTACGCAGGTGGTTTGAAAAACTAAGCAGATTTCACAGGGGATATGATATGCCTTTTATACGATCTCATTTCACCATCTATCCTCTATTTCTCCCGTAGTAAGACACGCGCCTAAACTTACTTCAGGAATTACTTCAGGTTTAAAGGGGGGGTTTTGGGAATTCTTAATATACCCGTTATTATCCGCCGTATCGAAAAAGTGTATAAAACCAATCTCATTGTAAATGTATTGTTCTCTAAATGTTGTTATATACATATATTCTCTATCTTCAATATTAAACGAGATATTCATCATCGCACGTCAAGAGTAATCCAATATATCATACACCATCTTATTTCAAACCAAAATTCGAAATATTGTTTTCAAACAAATATCTAGATGAGATACTGCAATTACTTTCTGATGACCACCCTCCCCCGTATTTAGTATTTTTTTTTTTCTTTTTCACTCTCTTCATTATTAACCGAGATACAGGGTGCGGCTATTAAATAACGAGACTGACGCTGTAAAACATTTTATTTTTATTTCATACATTTTTATTTATTCTCACCTTCAATATACACCCCTCCTTTATCCCTACAACGCTCCATGCGAACCTTCCATTGTTCGAAACAGTGCTGGAAGTCTTTTTCTGTCAGCTCCTTCAGGACGCGTGCCGCTTTCTCTTTCACAGCTTCAACAGACTCAAATCTTGTTCCTTTTAATGCAGATTTCACCTTAGGAAACAGATAGAAGTCGCACGGCGCCAGATCCGGCGAATAAGGCGGATGGTCTAACACTGGGATGCTGAATTTGGCTAGAAACCTCTTAACAGACAATGCGGAATGAGCCGGCGCATTGTCTTGGTTGGAGAACCCATGACTTGTCCTTCCACAATTCAGGTCGTTTTTTCCTTATTCTTTCACGGAGTTCAGCAAGAACGTGAAGGTAGTAATGTTGATTAATCGTTTGACCTTCAGGGGCCCAGTGAAGGTTCACAATCCCATGAATATCGAAAAAAAACAATCAACATTGCTTTGAATTTTGATTTGCTCATTCGAGCTTTTTTGGCTCTCGGTGAAGATGGGCTCTTCCAGTGCATGGATTGGCGTTTTGTTTCAGGATCATACATAAAAACCCATGATTCGTCAAATGTTATTATCCTTTCCAGTAAGTTTGGGTCATTTTCAATGGCATTCAAAGTGTCAGTACAAAACATTTTTGCGAGTTTCCAGTTGTTCAAATGTGAGAATTTTAGGCACTATTTTGGCACAAACTTTTTGCATGTTAAAATTGTTATGTAATATTTGCCGTACGGATTCTTTATCAATTCGTACAGTTTCAGCAATCGCACGAATACTTAACCAACGGTCAGATCGAATCAGATTACCGATTTTTTCGATATTGTCATCCGTTTTCGACGTGGAAGGGCGACCCGGCGTGAATTTATCTTGAAGAGAGCTCTCGGCCATCTTGAAAACCACTCAAAAACACGTGCACGCGATAAACATTCATTGCCATGCACTTCTTTCAATAAATTATAAGTTTCAGTAGCGGTTTTTCGAAGTTTCACATGAAATTTCATAACAATTCGTTGCTCTACTGTTACACTTAACATTTTTCCGGCAAAACAAAAAAACAACTCTAATGCGAACGAAGGCTACGGCTGTACTGATTTGTTTACAGAAGCGAGAGGCACTATATTCGAAAGAGGAAGCTTCACGATAACAGCTGTTAGTTGCTGGCGTTTGGCGCATGCGCACTTCTTCTGTAGCAGCGTCAGTCTCGTTATTTAATAGCCACACCCCGTATTTACATTCATTCGTTTTCTGATTCAGTAAGCCACCACTCCTACTCACTTCATATTTACAATAAGCCGTTATATTATGAAGCACTTTATTTGAAGCCGAAATAACGTACCTTGAACATTTAAGATTTGAAATAAATGCGAATACGCAGAAAATCTGCTTAGATAACGCAGCCTCTGGATGGCGGACTTTTTAAATTTTTCTTTCTTCTTGAGAGCAGATGATTTGTCTGGAAGTTGAATAAAATCGGTAGTTATTTTAAATTATTCAATTGTTCCAAGTAACGTTTCTCATGATTGCATTTATTGGAAGCCATGATATTCGAAACTGGAGTCCTGCTCGTTGTCGTTAGGAGTTGTGTTATCAATCTCTCAGGTGCAACTGATACTGTTGCCATGGGACACTGATTGCATTTACCTTAGCCTCAGTACAAACAACCCTTTGATGGAGCTCTCGAATACAGTACAACCATTTAGGCCCCTTGTTCTAGTTCTTGCATTTAATGGACTAGCCACATTATTAGCGGATTTCCTTTTGGGAAAATCAGCTGTAGAGGTTGTATTCGTGATGGGATTTTCTAATTATTTCTTCAAATTTTCAAAAATCCTACACAAGAGATGACAAAATATTAAGTCCTTCACTCTAGGGCTGCGTTGACTAAGCCTATTTCCCACGTGAATTACCCCATAATTTTCATTTAGTTCCGAATGAAAAAGTTCAATGAAAACAATATTTGGTATTTAGCTTTCAAATATTGTTGCTTCATAATATAACAGCTTATTGCTAAAAAAACATTAGTAGGAGTTCACTGAATGCTGAAAACTAAAAAAAATTACCAATAACTCGGTTAATAATGAAAATGTTGAAAAAAATGCGCATAACAACATTTAAAGAACATTACATTAGCAGTAACATTGGTTTTATACAATTTTTCGATCCAACTCAGAATAACGGAGATATTTTGAATTTTCGAAATTCCCCCCTCTAACCCACCCTCCAGCTGGTCCAATTTCAGCCATTCACAACTAGTCTCATTTCACCGTACATTCTCTATTCCTAAGTAAAAATCCGATGGTTAGAATTCGGGGCTTACTGAAGCTAAGAATAACTCTCTTAATGTATGAGTTACAAGCTTCAATTGTAGAACATCAGTAGTTTGAAAAGATTTCTTCTATAAAATATTTCAATTCGTCTCATAATAAAGGAGGGATTCTGAAACTTCGAGTCCCACCCCATCTAAACAACCCCTCTTATCTCTGGTCAGCCATCAACTAATATGAAAATTAGAGTTGAATTAAAAGGTCAAAAATAGGGTATGGCAAATCTCAATTAAGTTCGTAATAATACTACGTCTTTGTATATATCTCACACAGCAAAATTTCAATGAAGGCAATATTTGGTATTTAATGATCAAATAAGGTGGTTCATAATATAACTGATTACATGAATAGAAGTGGGGATTTTCAGAAGGGTGAAAACTAAAAAATGCCAATATTAGTATTAGTTAGTAATTAGGATAAGGAAAAAAACATATATAATGACATTTATACAAAATTAAATGTGCCATAAAATTTAGGCCATTGCCCAATTTTCGTCATCTCCAATGTAGGATCGATGTAGAATCGGGAATTTTTTTTTAAATTTAAGAGTAAATGAAAGTTTAAGTATATATATATATATATATATATATATATATATATATATATATATATTATTTATTTCCTTCCTGTAGGGTTACTTCCCCCCCAGTTTATTATACAGGGGAGTTTATTAGCCACACGCCCCGTATAATAATTAGTACATAACGTGTGCTTTATAAATAACATTTTTTTTAATTATAAATAAAATAAAATATTTGTACAGTAAAATTATTTACAACAGAAAGAAAAAGAAAAACAAAAAAAAAAAAAACAAATTTTGGATTCAATGATGAATAATTAACTACTTTAACTGTATTTCAGTTTTAGATAGTTTGAATGCCGAAATATGCATTTATACTGATGGCAGTAAGGATGAAACCCGAGTCGGTTGTGCTTTTGTGGTTTTTAAAAGAGATGAACTAATAGAAATACAAAAATTCAGACTTGGAAAACTGTGAACCAATAATCAGGCAGAAAAAATTCTTTATAAATATTAGATCTTAAATATTTTACTGTACATAGGAAAAAACAACCTTCAGAACACATTAACATTTACACTGATAGCTTCAACTCTTTAGAATAGCTTCAAAATTATACAATTCATGACTCTTTGACAGAAAAAATCACAGTTATTTAAAGACTTAAACAAAATAATATACACATACACTTTTGGTGGATCAAAGGTCATTCTGGAATTTCGGGAAACGATCTCGCTGATTTATCTGCATAATCAGCCCCAAAAGTTACCAAAATCCTACAACAAAATAACAAAATCACACTTAAAAAAAATAACACTTAAAAACACAATTACTTACTGGCACAATTAACACATGGCAACAGAAAAAGGAAAACATCTACAACTATTTATTCCAGACATTAAAGAGTAGTTAGGACAAAAATTAATACCCACAGACTTTTACTTGACACAACTATTAATTGGACACAGAACAACAAATTTTAATAATTAATTAATTTTAATAATAAATAATTTATATTTTAATCGTTTTGGCCTAACAGATCAACCAAACTCTTACTGCGACTTCACTATTGAACAGACATACAGGCACTTGCTCTATGACTGCAGACTACTAACGGACCAAAGAGAAGACTTTAAAACCCAATTAAAATGCCGACAAGATAATTGGCCTGTTGAAGAAAAACATTTATTTTATAAACACAATAAACAACTAAAATAATTTGCTGACGAAATGAATATATATATATATATATATATATATATATATATATATATATATATATATATATACATACTAGCTCAGATACCCGGCTTCGCCCAGGAATTCATTTGAGGCTGAATGATGATGGTATTTTTTAGCAGGCTTTACATTGCACAATATTTTGACATTTACCCGTCCCAGTGTTTAGGATTGATACCCGTCTTTGCCGTGGATTTGCTAATAATAGAATTATTTGTTCGATAAGGCTTCACAGTCTTCGATATTTTTATATTTCCCTCCCGTCTCTAATACATGTAAATATGGTGAATTTTTATTTCAGGCCTCCCTTATAACCCCCTCCCGTTCGAACCTAAAAATTTTAATATAACTTATAATCATGGAAGAATTAATGCTAATTGACATACCGAGTTTTGTTAAGTTCGGTTCAGCCGTTAGTGCCCGCTAATGTTTTAACGTATAACTCATTTATACTTAGGTATACGACAAAAGGGTATATAACAAAAGTTACTCTAAATCACAAAATAACCAACTTTTATTATGTACATATTGGAAGAAAACCCAATAGAAAACGAAATATCGCTATTTTTAATTTCAGGCCACCTTTATAACCCCCACTCCTGTTAGTCTCAGAGAATATTAGTGTAGCCTAAAGTCTAAGTTGGGTTAGTAGTAATATACGTACTAAGTTTCATAAAATTCGGTTCTGCCGTTTATGCGTGAAAAGGTAACAAACAAACAGACAAACATACACGAAAGAAACAAAATGCAGTTATAGTGTCTATGACATGTGAAACGAAAAGTTATCGTGAAATTTCGCGAAAGAAATCAATGTACAGACAGAGGTTACAATTTTATATATATAATATATATATATATATATATATATATATATATATATATATATATATATATATATATAGCGACACATTAACAATTATATCCGTAAAAGATCATATAAAAATCAATGTCTACTTAAGAAAATAATTATTCACGATATACATATCCCATTAGTAACTATATACAACGATTTACACTTGATTCAATTACTCTTGTGCTGAAAATAGATTCCTGCATTCTCACTTTCTGAAATAAAATCCACAAACATTATCACGACCTTTCCATTCAATCCATTGGGCAAAATTGTAAGGTTTTGATTGGACAAGAATCCCTTTCAGTGGATTTCCGATTGCAAATTGCTGGAATTCTATTGGTGCTTTCGACGGAATGTCTAGGTCCTCTCGACTTTAGTCCCGGAGACTTGGTTCATTAGAAAACTTTTCAAGTTTTAAATTCTTCTCGGTATAATTTAAGTCTGAAGCCATTAGACTTTGCCAGAGAAGAAAAAAAAAATACAACCCCCCTTTTAAGAGTTGGCAGTGTATCGCATTGGAAGAATTATATTGGATTTCTTCTCGGGAAGATGAAAGGAAATTATGGCACTGCGATACGCTAATAGGCTCATTAGAATAACACGGATTTGAATTAGTGTCACCCGGGTGGGTATCGAAACTCGGCTTAATATCACTAATTGGGTATCATACCTTCCTTGTCTAAACCCTTGAATAAAGTTCGTCACGCAAGAGCTGCGGAAACTAAACAGTTTTCCCTTGTGAAGTTTCACAATAGATAAATATACCTACTGGTAACACTTAACACCACCGTGAATATTAAGTGAATAAATACACACGGTAATGAGAAATCTTAAAGTCAATTTTAAAAACCTGTCTGCGTCTATTGTAAACAGACAGGTCTGCCTACCTCTCAGAGCTGAACAGATAGATAGAAATATTTTTCACCGGAAAAAAAATACAGAAATATATCCGAATATAAGATTAATTTGATTGAAAACAATTTACTATTTCTAGTACTGTAATGTATAATGAATTTTTACCCCTATCACTTAAATTTTAGTAGTCTAGAGAGGGGGAATAAATAAAACATATTTGTGTGTGTAACAAAGGTCTCTTGGAAACAATATTTGTTATTTAAGCTTCGAATAAAGTGGTTTATTATATAACGGTTCTACAGTTCTATACAATTTTTCGATCTAACGTTTAGTAACGGAGATATTTCGAATTATAGAAAATCTCTTCTCCACTTGTTGGATTTTAGCCGTTAAGGAACTTGATCTTTATTTTTACATACAACGTTCAAATTATGAGTTTGGTAACGATTAGACGAGCAGAAAAAGTGCGGCCGCTAGAGTGCCAACAGGCAAATATCTTAGCAGATTTCCCTTAAAGGAAATCAACTATTGTGGTTTTACTCATGACACGATTTTCGAAAAATTTCTTCAAATGTCTATTGATCCTATATAGTAGGTGATGAAAAAGTCCGTCACGCAGGGGCTGCGTAAACTAAGCAGATTTCCCACATGAAGTGTTACAATAGAGAAATTTCACGAAAGCCGAACAGGTAACGAAGGAAACGGCCGACCTAGGTTTTGGCGGAAAAGTTACTCTCATCCGTTATCCGCCCAGATTTAATAAACTGCAAATATCTCGGTTAATATTCAAGATAAATGTATAGAACAATATTTATAGTAAATTTAATTTGCAATAATATTGATTCTATACAATTTTTCAAATTGACGTACAGTAACGGAAATATTTCGAATTTTCGAAAATCCTCCCCTCTAAACCCCCCCTCCCACTGGTCCGATTTCAGCCGTTAACGAACTTGATCTTTCTTTTTACATAAAACGACTAAATATCGAGTTTGGTAACGATCAAACCAAAATTGCGACCGCTAGAGCGGTAACAGACAATTGTAGAGCATCAATAGATGACAAAATTATTACTGAAACATTTTAGGACTCATTATATTCTAGATTTTTTTGAATTTTCTAATCCCCCTCTAAACCCTCATAATTCCAGGTCCGATTTCAGCCAACAACAAATACATTCTTTAGTATTGACTGAAACTGTTGTATATCGAGTAAGGTATATATAAATATATATTTTTTGATATATGAAATGTGTTTTATTATATAACAGGGTATTGTTTATGTGACATGAGTAGGAGTGGAGGTTTACTGAAGGCTGAAAACTAAAACATGCAAATATCACAGTTTGAGATAAAATGTATAAAAGAACATTACATTTGCTATTAGATAGATTTTATACATTTTTTTTTTTTCGATCAGACTCATAATAAAGGAGATATTTCAAATTTTCAAAATTTTCCCCTCCCCCTATGTTCGATTTCAGCCATTAATGAACTTGATCTTTCTTTTTACATAAAACGACTAAATATCGAGTTTGGTAACGATCAAACAAAAATTGCGACCGCTAGAGCGGTAACAGACAAATATATATATATATATATATACAGTTTTGAACGGACCTCATTTTCGTCATCTCCTAGGTAGGATCGATGGACATTTGAAGAAAAAATTCGAAAATTCCGTCATGAGTACAACCTCAATAGCTGATTTCCCTCAAGGGAAATCTGCTAAAAGAGGCCCGTTCAAAATTATATATATATATATATATATATATATATATATATATATATATATATATTCTAATACCGCTCTAGCGGTCTCAATTTTTGTCTTATCGTTAACAAACCTGATGTATAATCCTCGGGATTTAGGCTGGCTGGTGGAGGTCCATCATCAACGGAAGGATAATAAAGCCAAAACGCCTTAACTTTTAATGCTTCGTTTATTAAATGCAGAGTACTTTCGGGGCGAACCGTCCCATCTTCAGTGCTCTAGAGCTGGTTCCTATTCAGCCGACGTCTACTTTTAATAAACTGAGTTGTTTTGACCTTATTATCCTTTCGTTGATATATAATCGTTTTATGCGAAAAGAAAAATCAAGTTCATTAATGGCTGAAATCGAACATAGGGGGAGGGGAAAATTTTGAAAATTGGAAATATCTCCATTATTATGAGTCTGATCGAAAAAAAAAAAAAAGTATAAAATCTATCTAATAGCAAATGTAATGTTCTTTTATACATTTAATCTCAAACTGTGATATTTGCACGTTTTAGTTTTCAGCCTTCAGCAAACCCCCACTCCTTCTCATGTCACATAATCAATACCCTGTTATATAATGAAACACATTTCATATATCAAAAAATATATATAAATATATATTTGATATATACCTTACTCGATATACAACCGTTTTAGTCAATACTAAAGAATGTTTAATGACAAAACTTTTTTATGGCTCCTCACAATTTTATTTCTTATAAACGCTGAGCGCTTTCGGGGTCTAAACCCCCATCCTCAGAGCTACAAAACAATGTAACACCATAATTAGGAGTCTAAAAATCAGTTCTTAAAAATGTTTGTTGATGTTAAAAATGGAACGATCCCTTGGCCTCAGTGCATCGGCAGGGTTTAGCCTGGTAGCAAGTCTATAGGATCGCCCTACGCTCTGACGGTAATTTTTGCTTATAATATCATTTTAATGTTTAAATAGTAATTATTAATTTGTTATATTTTAATTGTAAATGTATTTTTGAATATAGGTTTTATTATTGTAAAATATTTTATAATGTTATAGACTGTTTGTTATATGACCAACTATGTAAAACATTTTTAAGAACTGATTTTTAGACTCCTAGTTATGGTGTTACATTGTTTTGTAGCTCTGAGGATGGGAATTTAGTCCCTGAAAGCGCTCGGCGTTTATAAGAAATAAAATTGTGAGGAGCCATAAAAAAGTTTTGTGATTAACCATTCATCACCCTCACCACCAGCTAAAAATAAATATGACTAAAGAATGTATTTGTTGTTGGCTGAAATCGGTGCTGGAATTAGGAGGGTTTAGATTAGATTAGAAAATTCAAAAAATCTAGGATATAATGAGTCCTAAAATGTTTCAGAAATAATTTTGTCACCTATTGATGCTCTACAATTGTAGCTTTTTACTTGTATTTCGTAAGGTAAATGTTAAATTAGTTATTTTTACATTCATGTTTCCAGCTTTCGGTAAACCCCACTTCTATTCATCCCAGTTTTTTTTTAGAAATAAAGAATATTTGGTAACGACTCTCATCTCCTATCAGGCGATGCAACGCAAATACAGTGTTTATACACTCATTACCAGAATATTTTACAGAATTCAACAGAACTCCCGAATACAAATTGCATTACGTAGCAACCAGATCATGGAAATCATGATAATACCACTGAAGCGGCCCATTTCGCAGGGAGTGCTAGTGACAGAAATCATCCAGGTTTAAATTCAATCACTCACCAGCCCTTTACAAACTCATCAATCATTCAATACAGGCAACATACTCGGATTTAACTCACGCACAATAAGCTTCGACAGATAAAGTCAACAGTGAATGAATGTCCATCCAGCTATGCTAGCATAGAAGAGAGGAGATGGTTTTATGTCGCCTGGACGACAGGACATTCAAAATTAACACATAATGGCTGATTTCGAAACAGGTCCATCACGCAGGGGCTGCGTTAACTAAGCAGATTTGCCATGTGCGTCAAGTATTTCAATTTATCTCAAGACTTAAATGTTCAATGAATACAAATATTCAGTATATGGGCTTTAAATATAGCGCTTCGTAATATAACAGCTTTTTAGCAGATTTCCCTTAAGGGAAATCAGCTATTGAGGTCGTACTCATGATTGAGTTTCGAAAAATTTCTTCAAATGTCCATCGATCCTAACCAGGAGATGACGAAAATGAGGTCCGTTCAAAATTATATATATATATATATATATATAGATATATATATATATATATATATAGTTATATATATATATTTGTCTGTTAACGCTCTAGCGGTCGCAATTTTTGTTTGATCTTTACTAAACTCGGAATTTAATCGTTTTATGTAAAAAGGAAGATCAAGTTCGTTAATGGCTGAAATCGGACCAGTGGGAGGGGGGGATTTTTGAAAATCAAAATATCTCCGTTATTATGCGTCGCATCGAAAAATTATATAGAAAAAATCTTATTGCAAATTAAATTTACTATAAATATTGTTCTATATATTTATTCTGTATCTTGAATATTAACCGAGATATTTGCATTTGTATTCTGCGTGTAGTCACCAGTAGGCTAAGTTCGGACTTTCCGCCGAGAGCTCTGGCGGCCGTTTCTATAACTATTCGTCCCTCGTGAATAGGTTTAGAGGTTAGGTCAACTGTTTTTTGGGGCTAGAAACTACTGGGTTATTACGCCCTACATAATGTTTTAGGTTTAGAGGTTTCTTACTACTACAGTGGTTATTAGGCAGATTTCTCCATTGTAAAACTTCTCTTGGGAAATCTGCTTAGTTTACGCAGCCCCTGCGTGACGGACTTTTGTATATATGACATGAGTTGGTGTGGGGGTTTACTGATAGCCGATAACTAAAAAAATCTAAATATCTTGGGAAAAAAACTTGCATAACAACATTTATAGAAAATTACATTTGCAGTGAGATTAGTTCTAGAAATTTTTTCGATCTAACGTATAGTAACGGAGATAATAATAATATTCGAAATTCTCCCTCTAAACTCCCCCTCCCACCTGTCCGATTTCAGCCTTTTACGAACTTCACCTTTATTTTTATGTAAAACAATTTATATTGAATTTGGCAACGATCAGACAAATATTGCGACCGCTGTATGTACAGGGTCCTGCAAAAAAACCTCACTGATTTCAATAGGCATTTGCAAAAAGAATAATAAACATACAGAACAATTACTTATATTTGTGAATAGCCTATATAATGCCATTTTACATCACTTAGTATACTTTACTTGGTTTTGAAAATTATGTCCGATAAATGATGTCCCCCATTGTTAAGACATTCACGAAGTCTTTCCCCGAAGTTGTCCATAGTTCTTCGTGTACCTTCCCTTGGAATGGCTGCCACTTCCTGCCTAATGACATCTTTTAGTTCTTGCAGAGTTCACGGACGATATTTGTACACTTTGGCCTTTAGGTAGCCCCACAGAAAGAAATCACAAGGTGATAAGTCGGGTGACCTTGGGGACCAGGAAATGTCTCCTCTTAAAGAAACAAGACGTCCAGGGAACAACTCTCTTAACATTTCCATGGACCGCCGAGCAGTGTGAGCTGAGGCTCCGTCCTGTTGGAACCAAACTTCTCAGTTTTGACCAGTTTTGAACGGACCTCTTTTCGTCATCTCCTGGGTGGGATCGATGGTCATTTGAAGAAATATGTTGAAAAACGCCTCACTAGTACGACGTAAATAGCTGGTTTTTCTTAAGAGAAATCTGGTAATATAATGGTTGGATCTTCTTAACATTCTTAAAATTATATTATATTATACTGGAGCACCCGCATCTTGGCAATTTGGCTTAAAGTTTCACAATGTAAAACGAAAACAAAATTATAGAAAAATATCAAAAACTGAAACAACAAATATAAAATTAAATACAACAAATAATAGTAATAAAGACAGTTATTAAACATTAGACTAGTAATAAAGACAACAATTTAAAATGTTTTTAATAAAAAAAGTCCGTCACGCAGGGGCTGCGTAAACTAAGCAGATTTCCCATGTGAAGTTTTACAATAGAGAAATCTGCATATTGGTAACACAATACCAACGTGATTAAATACAAACGGTAATGTGAAATCTTTCAGTTAATTAAAATAAATTCCCAACTGAAACGGCTTCTGAATTGTAAGAATAATTTATATTTTAATAACTCAAATTTTAGTAGTCCAAGAATTAAGAAGGAGGACAGAACGTATTTGCATAAATCTCACAAAGCAACGAAGGTAAGGTATGGTTAGAAACGGCAGGTAAGGTTAGAAGGAGCTTCCACCTGAGCCGAGTACTGGCGGAAATGGCCGACCTAATCCGAACTATACCCGACCACAGACTTCATAAAAATGCAAATATCTCGGTTAATAATCAAGATAGAGAATAAATGCACATAACAATATTTATTGTAAATTTAATTTGCAATACGATTGATTCTGTACAATTTTTCGGTCCGACGTATAGGAACGGAGATATTTCGAATTTTCGAAAACCCTCCCTTCTAAACCCCCCCTCCCACTGGTTCGATTTCAGCCGTTAAAGAACTTGATCGTTCTTTTTACATAAAACGACTAAATAACGAGTTTGGTACCGATCAAACAAAAATTGCGACCGCTAGAGCGGTAACAGACAAATATATAGATAGATAGATCTATATATATATATATATATATATATATATATATATATATATATATATACATTTTTGAACGGACTTCATTTTCGTCATTTACTAGGTAGGATCGATGAACTTTTGAAGAAAAATTTCGAAAATTCCGTCATGAGTACAACCTCAATAGCTGATTTCCCTTAAGGGAAAACTGCTAAAATTATTTATTCTTATATAATAGTACATTTATATATTTTTTTTATTTTAGCAGATTTCCCTTGAGGGAAATCAGCTATTGAGGTCGTACTCATGATGCGAGTTTCGAAAAATTTCTTCAAATGTCCATCGATCCTACCCAGGAGATGACGAAAATGAGGTCCGTTCAAAATTAGATATATATATATATATATATACATATATATTTGTCTCTTAACGCTCTTGCGGTGTAATTTTTGTTTGATCTTTACCAAACTCGATATATAAATATATATGTAAAAAGAAAGATCCCGTTCGTTAATGGCTGAAATCGGACCAGTGGGAGGGGGGGTTTAGAGGGGGGGATTTTTGAAAATTCAAAATATCTCCGTTATTATGCGTCGGGTCGAAATATTGTATAGAATAAATCTTATTGCAAATTAAATTTACTATAAATATTGTTCTATACATTTATTCTGTATCTTGAATATTAACCGAGATATTTGCATTTGTATTCTGCGTGTGGTCACCAGTAGGCTATGTTCGGACTTTCCGCCGAGAGCTCTGAGGTTTCTTACTACTACAGTTGTTATTAGGCAGATTTCTCTATTGTAAAACTTCTCGTGGGAAATCTGCTTAGTTTACGCAGCCCCTGCGTGACGGACTTTTATTTTTTTAGTTTTGTACTCCACAGCGATGGTGATTATTTGGTAAAATATAAAAGTTACGAAAATGTTATAAAACATAAGATATATACTGCTGTGGCCAACCCATTAGTGTAAACAATTATTTGTATTAATTGTATAATATTTAGGACATTAAGTAGTGCATTGTGCGAATCGTTCGCTCAACACCTTTCGGAACCCAGCTAATGACAATCGGCGTACGTTAAGTACTGGCTTCATTCTCCACCTTCTCCCGGTTCCAAGAACTTCTTCTAGCCAAAGGCTTTTCCACAATTGGATCAAATATTCTTTTTTGGAGAACCAGCAGTTCCAGGACGCTCATCGGGAAGAAAAATGGTGAAATTCTATTGAGTGAGACTGTGAGAGTCTTCATTCATTGACGTGGATCGATTCTCGCTAAAGAAAATCATTATTTTTTTTTTAGCAGATTTCCCTTAAGGGAAATCAGCTATTGAGGTCGTACTCATGACGCGATTTTCGAAAAATTTCTTGAAATGTCCATCGATCCTACCCAGGAGATGACAAAAATGAGCTCCGTTCAAAATTATATATATATATATATATATATATATATATTTGTCTGTTAACGCTCTAGCGGTCGTAATTTTTATTTGATCGTTACCAAACTCCATATTTAGTCGTTTTATGTAAAAAGAAAGATCAAGTTCGTTAACGGCTGAAATCGGAACAGTCGGAGGGGGGGGGGTTAGAGGGGAGGATTTTCGAAAATTCGAAATATCTCCGTTACCATACGTCGGATCAAAAAATTGTACAGAACCAATCTTATTGCAATTTAAATTACTATAAATATTGTTATATACATTTATTCTCTATCTTGAATATTAACCGAGATATTTGCATTTTTATTAAATGTGGGCGGCTAACGGATGAGTGAGTTTCCCGCCAAAAGCTAGTTCGGCCGTTTCCTTGACTGCTCGGCTCTCGTGAAATTTCTCTATTGTAAAACTTCACGAGGGAAATCTGCTTAGTTTATGCAGCCTCTGCGTGATGGACTTTTTTTTTACAGTTCGTTTGTATAATCACATTAGTTATTAGAGAGTTAATGTTAAGTAATTTTATCTAAAATTATTCAAGGTATAAGAAATTAATATTATTATTTTTTTTAATGAGAATAATTTTTTTTTTTCATATTTGTAGATTACAGTTAATTTATAACTAACCTTTATAACTCAGTTGAGTTAATTTAGTTCATTCAATTGTTAGCGTATGTATCCATCTTTATCTTTAATATTACATTCAAAGGAAGTGCAAAATAATTTAATTTTATTAACAACCCAGCATTTTTTAATATATATATATTTTTTTTTAATTTTCTATACGCCAGTCTATGGTGAGATGGACTGGTCTAGAAAAGGATCACTTTGACCCTCTACCCGCCATCACATATACAGTTTACCATTTTTGAGATTCTACCTCTTTCCAACTTTCTTTCTTATAGACTTTTTTTTTATTTTGCTATCATTTATAAATTTCTTATTATTTTGGCTTTATTTTTGTACTTTATATATTTATTTTTTGTTTTAAGCTATTGTCTTCAATAAATAAAGTGTAATTTATATATATGGTTTCATATTCTCCTACGAAACGGAACACCGACAATAAAATGAATAATTAATAATCCCATGAGGATATTAAAGGGAGAGATCCTGTGAAATAAGGAAACGTGGTGACCGCAGGATTAAGCCGGGAAGATGGGAGTTATTTAGGCCAGAAAAAGGGTGGATTCTGTGGTTGGAGTAACGCGGGCCTTAATGAGGTTTTTTGCCGCCCATAAAGGAAACATAAAAAAAAGAGAGAAAGAGGGAGAGAGAGAGAGTGAGAGAGAGGAGGCGAGGATCTCTACACCGGAAGTCCAATAATAAGGTGAAGGAGTTGAGCGGAAGTTGCCTCTGCCCCAACTTCTTTCCTCTTTCCTATAGCTCTTTGTATTTAAGGTTCTTTCTATCTCTTTGCTCGCCCTACTTTTAATTATATATCTAAACTACTTTCGTTTAAAATAATTAGCTGGAAAATTTTCATCTAATAACTTTAATTTATGTATTTCATTCCAATTGTTTTATTTAAAGGTTAAGAAAATGTTTTCTTTTCTGCAAAATGATCTAGATTGTTTAATATAATTTAAATCCTAAATGAGAGGAATAAGGTTTATAATTAACAGCAATAATCTCGTTAGCAGCTCAGAATAAAATATGTATAAGAAATGTAAAATAGGGGTTAACTTAAACCAAATTCACAATATTATCGCTAGATTAAAATACATTTGTTTCTCTCATAAAATATAGAAAACACTTTTCCATTATGACTTACGCCTAACAGTTTTATTATTTTATATGATGGACTTAACAAAATATACAAATTTAAAGTAACAATAATTTGAGAATAATAATAGCTTTGTAAATACTACAATTCCTTACTAAATTTTTAGCAGAACCATTTGCTTGTTTAGAAACATTTGCTCAAATGTCCATCGTTTCTACCTAGGGGATAACGAAAAAGAGGTCCGTTCAAAATTATATATATATATATATATATATATATATGTGTGTGTGTGTGTGTATGTGTGTGTGTGTGTGTGTGTGTGTGTGTGTGTGGTGTGACTGTCAACGCTCTCATGCTCGTAATTTTTGTTTTATCGTTACGAAATTATTTTGTCGTTTTATGTAAAAAGAAAAATCAAGTCAGTTATATATATATATATATATATATATATATATATATATATATATATATATATATTTGTTTGTTAACTCTCTCTAGTGACTGCAATTAATGTTTGATCGTTAAATATCTCGATATTTAGTCCTTTTATGTAAAAAGAAAGATCGAGTTCGTTAATGGTAGAAATCGGGCCAGTGGGGTTTAGAAAAGGGGAACTTCGAAAGTTCGATATGTAATATAAGTCGTATAAAAAGATTGTACATGGAAAATCTTATTGTAAATTGAATTACCTACATGTTGTTTTATTAATATTTTCTCATGAACTGAGATGTGAATCTCTAAAAGGGACAACGAAATCTGTATTTGTATCCTTCTTCAAAATACCTTATTCCCATAGACACACACACACACACACACAACTTTATCTATATATTATCTATTTGTACAGAAAAAAAGTTTTATTTATCAATAGATGGCTAACTTTAAAATACATTGGTTCAGAAAGTAGAAGTATTTCTTGCTGTTAAATGTAAACCATAGTTACAATTGAAGTATACTAAATAATACATTTTACAATTTCATATTATTATCATATAAATTGACTTTATTATTCTTTATTTTAATTATGTTTCTTATTCTATAACTTTTATTTATAACTGGGAGTTTAATAGGTTTTAACATTTATTTATTTCATTAAGACGCTTTTTGTTAAATAAATGTTTGGGTACTAAGTATTCATGCTGTCCTTCTCAGGTAGTTCTTCTTTTTACTTGCTTCTAGAAATTGTATGAAGTATTGTAGTTGCAAAATAGTTATTTATTATACAAGTGACGAAAGTAGATCATTTTACAGCTCGAGTGAAACGTTTACCCACACGAGCGAAGCGAGTGTGGTAATTTCACGAGAGTTGTAAATTCTACTTTCGTCACGAGTGTAATATTAATTTTTTTCTGTAATCGTGTAATACATGATCAGATCTAACCAGAATATGAACAAAATTAGGATGTTGTGAAGATTATGGTATGCTGTTGGTAGGTTATAAGCATGGTTGTGAAAGGTTATAAGCATAGTTATAAAACAACTAGTGATGATTGTGAAGTAGTGTCAGTTATAAACAAGTACAGGTTATAAACAAGGAAGGTAATTATTATTATATTTAAATTTTAAAATATATTATTATTTCCACTAATAATTCATTCACATTTCAATTTATTTTGTTAAAAAAATTCTTACAATGTTAAGAAACATTTAAATTCACTTTCTTCACTCTATTGCAAAATGTTTCAGTTTCTTCACTCATTTCAGTTTAGTAATGTAACCATTATTCAACGATTACAGAAAAAATATTATTTTTCGGTTTTCAACGGTTTTCTGTTAGTAATTATTATCCGTTTAGACTCTCCTTGAACCAATTTAGACGAGTTCTTGCATGATTTCTGTCAGTGTTTATGTACTGGAGAATCTCGCCTAATTCGAAAATGGCTAGTCTTAGAATGTTGGAATTTTATATTTGGGACCGTTTTAACTTATAGCTTTCATCATAAACTTTAACTAATATATTTGTATGTGTTAGTTTTAATCCTTATTCCTACTCATGTCATAATAATATTAAGCTGTTAAGCCATTAACCACTTTATTCCGAGCATAAATAGCAAGTATTGTTTTCATTGAACGTTTACTATGTGAGATACATGCAAATATATAGTGTGATAGGGTTATTAATTAAGATTTTAAGTTCTAACTCAAAAAAGGTTTATTTAATCCAACAATAATCGTTATATAACCTTTTTCTGTCAATACTACAAATTATATTCGTTAGTGGCTCAAATCGGACTTGGAACAGTGGAGGTTTATATAGGAGGGGGGGGGGATTCGAAAATCCAAAGTACATCCGTCATTATGAATCGGATGGTAAAATTAAAGATCACTGTTTCTAAACTATTTATTTTTATTTATTATATATGGCGTTTCCAGGATTCTGGTCACGTTATGTTAATATCGTTAGGTGTTGCATTTTAACAATTTATTGTACAATTTCGAATACTCCTATAATATACGTAATTTATTGCAATATGTGTGCAATATTATACAATAGTTCGGTGAAAAAAACAATTAAATGTTAAGAGGCTGAGCATAATAATAAACAAAAATATGTTATTTATCTGTTCAAAACTGTTAATATTGGTCTTTTGGCAGATTTTCCTTACGGGAAATCAGCTATTGAGGTTCTACTCATGACGGAATTTTCGGAATTTTTCTTCAAATGTCCATCGACCCTACCTAGTAGATGACGAAAATGAGGTCCGTTCAAAACTGTATATATAATATATATATATATATATAGATATATATATATATATATAAATATATAGATCTATCTATCTATCTATATATTTGTCTGTTACCGCACTCGCGGTCGCAATTTTTGTTTAATCGTTACCAAATTCGATATTTAGTCGTTTTGTGTAAAAAGAAAGATCAAGTTCGTTAACGGCTGAAATCGGACCAGTGGGAGGGGGGGGGTTTAGAGGGAAGGATTTTCGAAAATTCAAAATATCTCCGTTACTAAACGACGGATCAAAACATTCTACAGAAACAATCTTATTGCAAATCAAATTAAATTTACTTATCTTGACTATTAACCGAGATATTTGCATTTTTATTAATTTTGGGCCGATAACGTAGGACGGAGTTTCCCGCCAGAAGCTAGTTTGGCCCTTTGCCGTAACTGTTCGGCTATTTTATGGAGATTTTCCTTTTGTATAACTTCAAGTGTGAAATCTTCTTAGTTTACGCAGCCCCTGCGTGACGGACTTTTTAAACTATTGATTGTCAACAATTGTTGTTCTTTGCGGGTTTTTTTTCTAAGTCAAATTTTGAGCGAGTAATTCAAACTTTCTTGATTTCAGTAAGAATAGAATGTTAAATGAGATCACTATTGTGTTTTACCAGTACGTGGGAAATCTGCTTAGTTTACGCAGCCCCTGTATGCTGTAATTAATTAAAAACAATTTTCCAGTCAAGGTTAAATCTTCTAAGTTGATAGTGCAAGTGAATGTATGCTATACTGTATTATTTATGTAAAAGAAATCCTGGAAAGAACTGATCGACATATGACTTCAGTGCTTTTGGAGTTCTTCACATTGGTCAGTAAAATACAAATCTCTAATACTAACAAGTATCAAAACTTATAAAATATACGTACAATATAAGTTTGTTAAGCTAGCTGAGGAGATGTTTATTTGTGTATTCTCTGTAGGCGCGCATTGCTGAAAACATCAGGAATGGAAAGAAGCGATAAGAGAAGAAAAGTAAACTAAGGGCGGAAGACAAATAGCAAAAAATTGAATAAGAAAAGGAAATATGGTTTGAGACTATTTGCTTATGGCTATCTACCTTATCCCAACATACTCCACTCGAATTCCTGTCCTGGGTTCTTATGCCGCTACTAACATGCCTTCCTTGGAATTGCTTGTCCCCCAATAAAAGACATAAAATGC
>CM032232.1:137697500-137800000 GCA_019009955.1 Riptortus pedestris
AGAACAATATTTTTTGTTTATGCCTCAAATAAAGTGATTCATAATATAAAAGCTTGATAATATGGCATGAGTAGGAGTAATGGTTTACAGAAGGCTGATAAATAAAAAATGCAAATATCTTTGTAAATAATTAATATAATAAAAAAAACATATATAACATTTAATTACGCATAATAACGGATATATTGGGAATTTTCGAAATTCGCCCCTACCTCCCCCCAATATTCTGTATTTAGGCTTTGAATAATGTGTTTCATAGTATAACACCTTACATTCAATATGACATGAGTAAGAGTGTGGGTTTACTAAAGGGTGAAAATTAAAAAAAAAAAAAAAAAATAAAAAAAAAAAAAAAAAAAAAAAAAACAATATCTCGCTTAATAATCAAGATAGAGAAAAGTCCGTCACGCAGGGGCTGTGTAAACTAAGCAGCTTTCCCAAGTGAAGTTATACAATAAAGAAATCTCCGTACGAGAGCCGAACAGTTACAGCAAAGGACCGAACTAGCTTTTGGCGGGAACTGTCATCCGTTATCGGCCCAAATTTAGTAAAAATGCAAATATCAAGATAAAGAATAAATGTATATAACAATATTTATAGTAAATTTAATTTAAAATAAGATTGGTTCTATACATTTTTTTGATCCAACGGATGATTTTTTTGATTGTATGGTAACGGAGATATTTCGAATTTTCGAAAATCCCCTCCTCCCACTTGTCCGATTTCAGCCATTAACGAACTTGATCTGTCTTTTTGCATAACACGTCTAAATATCGAGTTTGGTAACGATCAAACAAAAATTGCGACCGCTAGAGCGTAAACAGACATATATATACTATATATATATATATATAAATAATTTTGAACAGACCTCATTTTCTTCATCTCCTCGGTAAGATCGATGGGCATTTGAAGAAAATTTTTGAAAATCGCGTTATGAGTACGATCTTAATAGCTGATTTCCCTTAAGGGAAATCTGCTAAAAAACGTTCATAATAACATTTATAGAACATTAGATTTGCAATAATATTGGTCCTATACAATATTTCGATACGACTCATAATAACGGAGATGTTTCAAATTTTCAAAATTCCCCCCTCTAAACTTCCCCCCCCCACCCTCTCATTGGTACGATTTCATCCAAGATTGAACTTGATCATTCTTTTAACATAACACAGTTTTGCGAGCGTTAACAGAGAAATGCACACACTTATATATTTGTGTGTGTGTGTCTGTGTGTGTGTGTGTGTGTGTGTGTGTGTGTGTGTGTATATATATATATATATATATATATATATATATATATATATACAGTTTTGATTGGACCTCGTTTTCGTCATCTCCTGGATAGGATCGATGGACATTTGATAATACTTTTCAAAAATCGCGTCATGAGTACGACCTTCATTAGTTGATTTATCTTAAAGGAAATCTGTCAAAATGGGGAAAAAAATGTTTTCCGAAATAGAAAATAGATAAATTATTAAGTATTCACGTAATTTAAATAAAAATTTACAAAGCTTAAATTCATTTGGATAACTTCACTTGTACAGTAATATAATTTAAGCAGTTTCAAAGCTATTCTCTGCCCACATAAATCTTGACGATTTACGCTTTAATTCCTATTTAAAACAAGTTGGCGGTGGGGGGGGGGGTTGTTTTCTCTGGGAGTTTTGTCTCGGGGAGAGCTTATTTTAAAGTTGGGGAAACGGAAGGTATCAGCTGCGTCATCTTCAACTTACATGAATGGAAGGCTCTTAAAGTTATAAGAAAGAGAGTTGAAGTTAAAACTTGGAGGGGCCTTATCTTGCTCGCTGGCTGGGACAATGCAAATATGGAAAATATAAGCCAGCTCGCCAACTTAAAATGGAGGAAGGGAGGAGTGCAAAGGAATCGGCCGTCGTAAAAAAGCAGCAGGAGAGATTGCATGCATATATGCACTTCCGACAAAGCGCATTTGCACACAAAGACGTATTGCTTGGAAACCTTAATACGTCTCCGGTCTCCAACAATGAGGAACGATCGCGACATTTATTTACGTATTCATGGGACGAGTTCTGAAAGTATGACAATTTACCCGCTAAGGAAAAGTAAATAACAAAGCGGAAATAAGAATTATATTGCAAGGGGAAAAGACCGCCATGAATTCTAATGTGTTACAAAAATACTTCATTTCTGGGATTCCTAAACTATTTTGTCCAAGAGACCCCGTTTCCAAAATGAACTTACCCCTTAGACCTCCTTAGCCAAATTACTTTAAAAATCTTATTCCTATTGATACAAAAAAAATACTTAAAAATTTAAAAATTTTGTGGGCGATTAAGTGAGCAACCTCGACATGATTTTCTCATCAAAATTCAACAAAATAAATAGACATAAAATTTAGTAAAATCAAGTAACGAATACAGAGGAAGTCAAAACGTGCCTAGAAGACTTCTGTACTGGTACAACTTTTTGACGGGCTTGAAGATGGTGCCATCGCATCGAAAGCACAATGCCAGCTGTACTCGATGATCAGCCACCTGTCTCCACCGACAGGTATAACAACAGTATCATTTATACTGGCGGTTCTAACTCTTTATTTGAATTACTTTAAATAAGAACTTGTGTTAATTAATAGAGGTCGATTTTTAGACCTCCTCGACCCCAAAAATCAGTTTTCGTTTCTGTAGACTCTTGGGAAACCTATTTCGACCACTATGGGAATCCCAGCGTTAGAGAGTGTCACACAACTACAAATGACTTCATCTGTACTCTGTATATTTCTGTTTCAAAGAAACTTATGAAAACAGGACTGAGAAAAACTCTGCAACTATTCAAGTTCAAAATATTCCTAGTAAAAGGATTTTTTTTTTTAAGGAGCATAATTCTAATATCACGTTCATTAAATGTAATTATAAAATTACATGATTCGTTTATTTTCGAGTTTTATAAATGAAACAAAAAAAAGTGCATGAGAATTTTAAGGGATCCAGGTTTCCATCTTCTACTAGATATGATCATTGGAAATTTGAAAAAGTCTTTCGCCTTATAAGAACTACCTCAATAATTGATTTTTCTTTAAGTAAAATCCAAAAAAAAAAAAAAAAAAAAATCTAACTTACTATATGCGATATGCTGCAGTCAGTGGTAAACTCACATGCCAACATGTGTCGTTGAAGAATTGACATATCCTTCGTTTTGGAAAGAAGTCGATTAACCATTAGCACCACTAATGGAGGAATTATAGGAACCACTCCGGATATACTTTTACCGGCGCTGGATAAATTACTGAAGAATCTCAGATAACCCCTTCTTTCTGCCCGTAATCCGGTCCTGTCGGGCGTTTTGCTTGAGTGAAAGGCAGTCTTGCCATTTTTTATGCGTTTATTCCTTTAAACATCACGGTTGCTGCATCTTTAGTATTCAAGAGTTGTTATTGACGTCGGGGAGCATTTGACAACACCTGGTGGCCAGTTTTGGTAGAATAGATGAATATAAGGTGCTCTATGAAATGTAGACAAATTAATTCATAGCTATGATAGTCCAAGGAAAGTCTTCATTCCCCAATGAAACAGGCTTTTGATGCAGTCAGTGTATGAAGTGTGCCCAAAAGGTTCTGTCTTGGGTTTTACAACGTTTACGTTTTGACATTGTATATTTTTTGTCTTTTTAAAGTTTAAAGGTGATGTAATGTCCATGAATGAATAAACATTTATAAATAGATATTATTTGGGGATTAGAGTTAAGTATTATGACATACCAGCACGTAGGAAATCAGCGTAGTTTATTATGAATGAAAGTACTTTTATACATTTTGACTGAACGATGTCTGGAGCTCAATGACTAACTAACTTTACTTTTGTATTTTATTTTGGGGGAGGGGTAGACCACTTCGTTAAAAATCTCGTTTCTATCCGGAAACGGTGTGCAGTGGAATCCCGGCCCGCTTTTACTGTCGGCTGAGTGAACACTCTTTGATCGGGAAGAGGAAATTGTGAGGGAAATAGAGGAAGGGCCGTAATATCGTATAGATAGCTTTGTTCATATTTATCTCTTATCGCTCGACTGGAAAACTAGTCCCGGCCAAAATAGAAAATAACCAAGTACCAGAAAATGTTCATATTTCAACGTTTCATCGTTCACATACCTAGTTTTTTAGCAATTGAGGTCGTACTCATGACGCGATTTTTGAAAAATTTCTTCAAGTGCCCATCGATCCTACCCAGGAGACGACGAAAATGAGGTCCGTTCAAAATTATATATATATATTTGTCCGTTAACGCTCTAGCGGTCGCATTTTTTGTTTGATCGTTACCAAATTCGGAATTTAATCGTTTTATGTAAAAAGGAAGATCAAGTTCGTCAGAGGCTGAAATCGGACCAGTGGGAGGGGGGGTTTAGAGGGGGGGATTTTCGAAAATATGAAATACTCCGTTACCGTACGTCGGATCAAAAGATTGTATAGAACCAAACTTATTGCAAATTAAATTTACTATAAATATTGTTCTATTCAGTTATTCTCTATCTTGAATATTAACCAAGACATTTGCATTTTTATTAATTGTAACGGACGAAATGAGATCGGCTGACTTCGGGTCTAGTCGTGAGTTTCCGTCAAAAGCTAGTTCGGCCGTTTCCGTAACTGTTTGACTCTCGTAAATTTCTCTATTGTAAAACTTAACTTGGGAAATCCGCTTAATTTACGCAGCCCCTGCGTGACGGACTTTTTTATATTTGTGTATTTTAATGTGTTACCTTATTCAAAAATAAAGTCCGTCACGCAGGGGATGCGTAAACAAAGCAGATTTCCCACGTGAAGTTTCACAATAGAGAAATCTGCCTACTTGCAACAGTAGTAGTAACGAATCTCTAGACGAATTACGCGAGAGCCAAAAAGTTACGGAAACGGCCGAACTAGCTTTCGACGGAGTGTCACGAATAGAACCGACATCAGCAGATCTCATCTCTTCCGTTATCCGCACACTCTTAATTAAAATGCAAATATATCGGGTAATATTCAAGATAAAGAATAAATCTAAACAAACTTTACAGGAAATTTAATTTGCAATAAGATTGGTTCTATACACGTTTTCGATCCAATGTATAGTAAGTAACGGAGATATTTCTAAATTCTTTTTCTAACCCCCCCCCCTCCACCTATTCATTTCCAGGTAAGTGGCTTAATTAGTTTCAGTATGGAGATGTATCTATTGTGAAATTTCACGTTGGTAATCTGCTTTCACTTTACACAGCCCCTGTGTGACAGACTTATTTTTGTAATATTGAGATTCATCTGTGACCTCCCTTGCGTTGAAATATGTGATCTGCAGTAAATGGAGGGACAATTTGCAGGAACTGCTTCTTACTAGTTAACAAGCAGATAACTAAATAGGGTTCATCGGACACAGGACTTTGATCATTGGAGCGGTTAAATGAGGTCATTTTGAGTGGTGGGTATCACATAGGCCTTTCTCAGGGGAACATGATCGATACGCGGCCCTCCTTGTAACTAGCAATCGCAGCCTAGCTATGTGTCAAATTGATTAGAAACCATTAGGACTGATAAGCTATCATTGTCCTGATAACGTTTCATGTATATCCTTCTGTCTGATAATTTAGAAGTCCGTGCTGCGTAAACTAAGCACATTTTCTACGTGCTGGAATAAGACACAGGAGACCTCATTTCATCATCTATTCACTACTTCTAACCTGAAAACGAACAAATCGCTTAACCCTTCACAGACAAGGAATATGAAAATTACATTGCAGGCAAGCTGGGTCACGGGTGACCCAGTCATATTTATAGCACATTTTTTTCATTTTAACAAAAATATTCCAGTTGTTGCTTTTTTTTATATAAAAAAAGAAAGTATAGTTTGAAAAATTTATTTTATTTAGCAATATACATATTATGATAAAAATACAAAAACTTACATTAGTAGGAACGTAGAGTTCCAGACCTTTGGTATCCGTATAGGATAAAAGATAAAAATTAAACGAGTAAACTCCTAGAAGGGAAAAAATAAGAAATTTCCAGCTATAAAAGACAAGAAAATTTAATAAAATCTTAGTGATTAAATAATTTTCATCTAAGTTATCAGTCTTCCATTTCATCCGCCAGTCCAGCAATAATTTTTCCTACTCTGTACAGTCAAAAACTTTCCAGATCAAAATAAATAGTTTAAACTCTTACAGAAAAAAATATATATAAAAAAATACTCTACGGAAAAAAGAATAAGAAAATATGAGGGATAAAAAAAAATCAAAAAAAGGGAATAAACTCTTAGTAATGAAAGCTCACTAATACTTCAAACTCAGAACAATCTAACAATCATCTATTTCTTCATCTTCTTCAGGTGAAACATCAGAACATCTTCTCTGGTAATGCATCGAGAACAAATACTTAGCCTATGCTCAGCACATAGGCTGCGATTACAATGAGCGCAGTTTGATGTACCCTTACGATCTCTTGATTTTTCACAAAAAGCACACCGACGTCTTGAAGTGCTGAGTCCAGGCTGATTCTCAATTTCTTTTTCATCGACTCTCGGAAAGAGGGGAGGGGTACCGTGCACTCCCCCTCCCCTCTTTCCCCTACTTTACTCAGAATATTATTTTTACCAACCTCTGGGTCACCGGCGACCCAGCCTTGCCTGTGAAGGGTTAATACTAGTCAATATTTTCGAAAAAATGCATTGAACAACAATTCTAGAGCATCAATAGGTAAACAAGATCTTTTCTATGAATCATTACGATCCCGTTCATAATAACGGAAATATTTAGAATTTTTGAATTCTCCCTCGAACTACCACTATTCCAGGTCCTATTTCAGCCAATAACGAATATGATCTTTAGTGTTGATTGAGAGGAGTAAATACCGTGTAGGTATAGATATAATAAACACTTTCCAGCAGTGAACAAAAATGTTAATTGAAGACGTTATCACATAAGGAATTTCCATGTATCTCCAATAATAAAAGGTATCTTGAGAACAATATTTGATATTTAAGCTTAGAACGTGGTTCGTGATGCAAGAGCTTATTTTTGAGGGACACAGTGCCTTCAGAGGCATTCGAAAAGAATAGGTGATGATAACCAGGATGCGTATAGGTCACGCAAATCTTACGCACATGCACCTAATAACTAAAGATCTTAACAACAATGTGAAATGTGCCCTGTTCCATTCAGAATACTCCATCTTATAGAAGAATATCAATCTGTGCAAATAATTTTCGAAGAAACACAAAATTGGCCTTATAAGACACTTCACAAGCAAAAGCTTGATAGTAAAGAAGCTATCTCTATAAAATACAATTAACTTATTGTATAATAGAATATAATATTCATTTATGAATTGAAGAAATGAATGCCCGTCACGCAGGGGCTGGATTTAACTAAGCAGATTTCCCACGTGAGTCACTTCAAAATGTACATTTGCCTCTAAACGTAGAAGCTCAATGAGAACAATATTTGATATTTAGGCTTCATATAATGTGCTTCGTAATATAACAGCTTATTGTTAATATGACATGAGTAGAGGTGGTCCAAAAACTAAAAAATGCAAATATCTCAGTTAATAATGAAGATAGTGAAAAAAACGTACATATCAACATTTATAGAACTATACATTTGCAATATTATTGATTCTGACCTATATTTGATTTTAGCAGATTCGCCTTAAGGGAAATCAGCTATTGAGATCGTACTCATGACGCGAGTTTCAAAAAATTTCTTCAAATGTCCATCGATCCTACCTAGGAGATGACGAAAATAAGGTCCGTTCAAAATTATATATATATATTTGTCTGTTAACACTCTAGCGGTCGCGATTTTTGTTTGATTTGATTTGTCGTTACCAAATTCGTTTTATGTAATACGGAAGATCAAGTTCGTTAATGGCTGAAATCGGACCAGTGGGAGAGGGTTTAGAAGCGGGATTTTTGAAAATTCAAAATATCTCCATTGTTTTTACGTCGAATCGAAAAATTATATAGAATCAATCTTATTGCAAATTAAATTTACTATAAATAATGTTCTATACATTTATTCTGTATCTTGAATATTAACCGAGATATTTGCATTTATATTGTGTGTGTGTGTTCGGCAGGAGTCGGCTATGTTCGGGACTTTCCGCCGAGGGCTAGGGCGACCGTTCCCGTATCTGTTCGTCTCTCGTGAATAGGTTCATTAGAGATTCCTTACTACTTCTGTTGTTATTAGGCAGATTTCTCTATAGTAAAACTTCAAGTGGGAAATCTGCTTAGTTTACGCAGCCCCTGCATTTACAGGTTACCACCCTTTTCTAGCCAGGGTGGGATTTTAGGATGTTATTTAATGAATTTCGTAAATAATTTCCTTTGCCCAGGTGAGAATCGACCTCGCCTATATATATGACCTATATTTTGTTCCGACTTATAATAACGGAGATATTTATTATCTTCGAAATTTGCCCCCTCTAAACTCCCTGTCCCAATCGTCCGATTTCAGCCATTTTTCATAAAACGAGAAAATATCGATTTTGGTAGCGATAAGACGAAAATTGCGACCACTGGAGCTATAACAAACAAATGTATACATATATAATATAGAATGGACCACATTTTCGTCATCTAATAGGTAGGATTGTTGGACATTTGGAGAAATGTTTAGCAAATCGCGTCATGAGTCCGACCTAAATTGCTGATTTCCATGTTTGTGCGATTGATAACATAATTGTAAAATATTTGAGTGTATTTATATACACAGATACAAAGTCACCACAAGAATATATTTTATTTTTTATAAAGGGCATAATAACCACGATGTTGAATGACCAAACAAACATTCTACCTACCAGAGTTGGGCAGTAGTTAACTAATTTCAGTAGTTAACTACATTTTAACTACAATAATTGTAGTTATTCTTTTAACTACTAACTAATAGTTAAAAAAAGTAGTTAGAATTTTAACTACTAACTACTAGTTGGTAGTTAACTAAAAAAAATAGTCAATTACCAGGATAGTTAACTACTATTGTAATTAACTACTGTGTCAGTGAGTTAACTACAAATTCAACTATCAGTTTACTGAACTCTCAGACAAATTCTGAGGTGGTCCTTGTGGAGGGGAGGGGATTTCTTGTCAAGAAAAAGTACAAGAAATTCTTGGGTCTTTTCTTCAGAGTTAACAGGGGAAAGAAGTCAGATTGGTAGATGATAAAATGTGAACCAAAAGTTTTACACTATTTCAAAATGACATTTTGACTCTTGCCTTTAATAAAATTTTACCCTTTATGAAATTTTCCCTGTTATCTGTAATTAACAATTTCGTAGAACATAGCCAAGGTTAAAGTTGAGGTAATTATAGTAAAAGATAGGCACTATTGTTAAGGAGTGAGTTGAATGGAACCTCTTATAGGCTACAGCTGCTGTCTCTCTCTCATAATTGGTGTGATCCATAACTAAGAATGTCTTATATCATACTTGCTCACATGTCACAAGTTTTATAAACTCTTTTGTCTCTGATCTTTCCGAGTCTATGTAATTTTAGGCAAAGGAATATTCTTCAACTGAATACCTGAGTTTCCCAAATGCATTTTTTTTTTTTTTACTTGGCTTTTGCGTGTCTTCCAAACGAGCCACAAAATTTCTGTGCACCTTTATTTCTCATTCTTGGGGTTTACATTTCGTGGAAAAGGTTTCGACCACGATGGTTGTGCCACAAGTTTCATGTGCAATTTATATACTGCTCAAAATGTAAGCATGAGAAGCATATTTGTGTTTCAAAACTTTTGGTTGACCCAAAATCTCAATTCATTGTATGAGATCCTTTAATAACAATTGTTTGTTATTTAATGTATTTCACTTTAACTAAACATATTTTTTTTTTCAATTTTTACATATTTAACTATTTCAAACAAAAAAATTGTAATTATGCATTGTTATTATTTATTTGAATGGATTGTTTTGTAATAAAGTTATTTCTCTAATGTCTTAATTGTTTGTTAAAATCCCACAAAATATTATGCTAATTTGGACTACCTTTTATTAAAAAAATATAAAAGGACCGCCAGTTTATTTAACTAATACATGCAAAGAAAAGAACAGGTTCATTTGTTTATAATATCTTATCATACAGAATTAGGCAACATTTTCAATATAAATTAACTGTCGGACCTTTAAAAACACAACCCGAGATTCATAGAGAGGATATCCCCCCCCCAACACCACCACGCCCCCTCGTATAATAACAGTAATAATAAGATGGGGGAAGTTTTAAGCAGGATTAATTACAGGAGAGATATTGGTATGATTTGCAAATACATTGGCAAAATGCCCATATCAACTAAGAGTGTACCTTACGAAAAAATCCTGTTGAAGAGAACAATTCATGTACTAATGGTATTTAATGTTTTGTATTTTTAAAGTATACCACTTTTGTACTTTGGATACTTTTGTTTAGTATTGGTATCATGTTTCTGAAAATGAAATAACCAAAAACACTTTAGCGAGCGCTTAAATAACCACACACACAGCAGTAAGATTATACATGCAAAGTGTTGGCTAATAACTGACCAAACCTCATGAATCCCCCCTAAAAACTATACACACACTCACACACACAAATAATAATTAATCAGGGTAGTAATTTAATTTAGGCTTATTTTCACCTCATGTGAACTATGAAATGTACCTGACAAGACACCAATTATTATTTTAGTATTTTATTGGCATACTAATTTATGGTTTAACTGAGCCCATAGGTTTAGTCTCCTCCTGCTATAAAGTCTGTAGTTAAACTGTCTCAGAAGATGTTAAACACTAAAACATATAGCAGTAAAATTGTGTTGCAATATTGTATTGATTAATATCGCTATGCCAAATTAAAAAAAAAGGAAAAAAATAAAAAGTAGTTAGTAGTTAGTAATCGTAACTACCAACTACTTTTGTAATTAACTAATTTTGTAGTTAACTACTTTTGTAGTTAACTACAAAAGTAATTAAACATTTTTAACTACTAACTAGTAGTTAGAAACATGTAGTTAACTACAAAAGTAATTAACTACAACAGTAGTTATTAGTTTTAACTACTTTCTGCCAAAGTAATTGTAGTTAGTAGTTGTAGTTAAAATTACATTTTGCCCAACTCTGCTACCTACCTACTACCCGTCTACATGGTCTGCCTCAAGCATATTCATAAGAACAGCTTTATAAGACTATAAAGTTTCAGTCTTTTCCTCGTTTATTCTGTAACTAAGTCATCTTCTGGCGGAGTGCAGTCAGCTGTAGTAGCAGTCAACAGTGCGTTGTATGCAGCAGTAATAAATACATCGGCCCTGTTTGCCATTTGTGCCCGCCTGTTGTATGCAGTTTGTTCCTTGCCTGCATTCTCAAGCCATTCATGTTTGATGACTTGTCAACCACCTGCTGTGGTTTGTTTTGCCGCATACTGTTTACTGGCTAATGCCTACAACAGAGTTTGCTGGATACGTCCTACGGGAGAACGGCTTAACACCAAAAGCTCGCTTGGAGTGGAATATTGTACTATTGTATTGTGATGCCTTTATTGTTATACAGTCATATGCTGATTGCAATTGGAAAAAAACTGCATGTACTAGTAATCTACACACTTGTTCGTTTCTGTGCAAATGAGGCCTTCCTGTTCAATTCTTGGAAGGAGACCATGTTTAGGAAATGGAAAAATATTTCCTAGTAAATAAACGTCCGTAACGCAGGGGCTGTGTAAACTGAGCAGATTTCCCACGGGCTTGTATTATACCAGTACCTCACCTAGTATTCTCTATTTATATATAAAAAAAAGTCCGTCACACAGGGGCTGCGTAAACTAAGCAGATTTCCTATGTGAAGTTAAGCATTAGAGAAATCTGCATACTGGTAACACAACACCACCATAAGTAAATACAACAATACAATACAATACAGTTACTTTTAATAAACTCCCAACTGAAACGGCTTCTGAATTGTAAGAATAATTTATATTTTAATAACTCAAATTTTAGTAGTCGAAGAACTAAAGAAGAGGGGGGGGGGGGGCGGATGAACAGAACGTATTTGCATAAATCTCACAAAGTAACGAAGGTTAGGTAAGGTTAGAAACTGCAGGTTAGGTTAGAAGCTTCCGCCAGAGCCGACTTACGAAAACGGCCGAACTAACCCCCGACCACAGACTTCATAAAAATGCAAATATCTCGGTTAATATTCAAGATAGAGAATAAGTGTATATAACAATATTTATAGCAAATTTAATTTGCCATAAGATTGGTTCTATACAATTTTTCGAACGTACTAGCTGTTGAGGTGACGCGAGTTTCGAAAAATTTCTTCAAATGTCCATCGATCCTACCCAGGAGATGACGAAAATGAGGTCCGTTCAAAACTATATATATATATCAAAACTGTAATTTAAAATGAATCAGAATAATTTTTATTCGTCGTTAGTTCTACTGAGTAGTCTTTGAGGTTTCATATATTTATGTAGCCCTTTAATCAGCTGTTAGTTGTTACTTTAAGTTTGTTTACGTCGTGACGTAGTTGTTTACGTGTCTGTATGGATTAGCTGTCAGTATTGATGTCGTCCTGTCTTCACTCAGGAATAAGGCCTTCGTTCTCATGGCCTGTTGGGATTTTCACTTTGCATGATCCTTTGCAAGTTTTATTTTCTTATATTTATTATTATTTCTTATTCCTCATATTTTTCATATATACATGTGTCTGTGTGTGTGTGTGTGTGTGTGTGTGTGTGTGTGTGTGTGTGTGTGTGTGTGGGTGTGTGTGTGTATATGTGTGGGTTTCTGTGTATATGTTTTGTTGTATGTGTATGTGTGTGTGTGTGTGTGTGTGTGTGTGTGTGTGTGTGTGTGTGTATGTGTGTATATATATATATATATATATATATATATATATATATATATATATATATATTTCTCTGTTACCGCTCTAGCGGTCGCAATTTTTGTTTTATCGTTACCAAACTCGATATGTAGTCGTTTTATGTAAAAAGAAAGATCAAGTTCGTTAATGGCTGAAATCGGACCAGTGGGAGGGGGGGTTTAGAGGTGAGGATTTGCTAAAATTTGAAATATTTCCGTTACTATACGTCGGATCGAATAATTGTATAGAATCAATCTTATTGCAAATTAAATTTATTATAAATATTGTTATATACATTTATTCTCTATCTTGAATATTAACCGAGATATTTGCATTTTTATGAAATCGTTGCGGATAACGGATGAGAGAGAGTTTCCCGCCAAAAGCTAGGTCGGCCGTTTTCTTAACTGTTCGGCTCTCGTGAAATTTCTCTATTGTAAAACTTCACGTGGGAAATCTGCTTAGTTTACGCAGCCCCTGCGTGACGGACTTTTAATAAATTGAAGTTCACAAACGCAATACTAAAATTGTAAACAAAAATATACCTAAAATAAAAATTAAAAAAAAAATCGATGTATTTAATTTAATAATGAGAATTTGTAAGCTGGAAGAATATCTAACATTTCTAAAATTTCAAATGTTTTTTATAAGTTCCGCGGGAGGTATAATACGTCTTCTGTACCAAAAGTGTTAACACTAAAAGTAAAATATTTAATGAATAGGCAAGTTTAGGCAAGATCTGACGACGTTGTAAATAAGACAATATACTCCTAAAAACATGCCAAGTGGTATTTTTTCAAGCAAATACAAGCGATTTGCGAATTCAATTAAATAAAATTATTTTCAGCTCGATGTAAAAAAAAAAAAAAAAAAATTAGAGGAATTTTAAAAACCTTTTGTGCCAGTTTTTGATTTGTTATAATACCCTTAATGTGTACTGGAAACAACAATAATTTATAAAATGAAATAAGAGTTCACGACGAATTTAATAAGCCAAGGCTTTTTTTAACATAGTAATTATAACCAGGCATTATGTAAAAACCATTGCAATAATATGGCTAAAAATCAATCTGCTCAATTGAAAAGGGTTTTTGTAGTACTAACAATACAACCAAAATCCCAAATTAAAACTTTTATTTTTTCCCCCAATGTCCAACATTACTGAAGGATCGCTCCAGTGTGTAGTGGTCGCAATTTTTGTTTCATCGTTACGCAACTCGATATTTAACCGTTTTATGTAAAAAGATAGATCAAGTTCGTTAATGGCTGAAATCGGACCAGAGGGAGTGGGGATTTTCGAAAATTCAAAATATCTCCGTTATTATGCGTCGGATCGAAAAATTGTATAGAACCAATCTTATTGCACATTAAATTTACTATAAATATTGTTATACACATTTATTCTCTATCTTGAATATTAACCGAGATATTTGCATTTTTATGAAGTCTGTGGTCGGGTATAGTTCGGATTAGGTCGGCCATTTCCGTCATTGCTCGGCTTAGGTGGAAGCTTCTTCTAACCTTACCTTACCTTCGTTACTTTGTGAGATTTATGCAAATCCCCCCCCCCTTCTTTAGTTCTTGGACTACTAAAATTTGAGTTATTAAAATATAAATTATTCTTACAATTCAGAAGCCGTTTCAGTTGGGAATTTATTTTAATTAACTGAAAGATTTCTCATTATCTAATCACGGTGGTATTGTGTTACCAGTATGCAGATTTCTCTATTGTAAAACTTCACATGGAAAATCTGCTTAGTTTACGCAGCCCCTGCTTGACGGACTTTTCATGATAAAAAGAGGGGAAAAAACGTTATTTTGACCACTGGAATGCAGTATAGATACCTGGAAAACTTCACGGAGAAATGATGAGCCTATACACATTTATGGATCCTTGGAAGGAGGAAGTACAATCGTCGGAAGTAGAAAGGAGGGCGGTGTAGATGAATCAAAGTATAGAAATAGTTGTAGATTCAGAGAGTGGCGAGGCAAATGGTTCTCTATACTGCTACCGGCCTGTGCTTTGAATACAGATCTCTCTCTCTCTCTCTCTCTCTCTCTCTCTCTCTCTCTCTCTCTCTCTCTCTCTCTCTCTCTCTCTCTCTCTCTCTCTCTCTCTCTCTCTCTCCTCTCTCTCTCTCTCTCTCTCTCTCTCTCTCTCTCTCTCTCTCTCTCTCTCTCTCTCTCTCTCTCTCTCTCTCTCTCTCTCTCTCTCTCTCTCTCTCTCTCTCTCTCTCTCTCTCTTTATCTCCCTTCCACACTCTAGCACTGAGTTAGGCACGTTCCTGCCTACCCCCACCCCAGAGATATTCAATCCTCCACACAGAGCTGCCCCAGAAATATTGGCGTTTTTCGGCTGGCAATAAATCACAAATCTGTCATCTGACGTATATTATGTACCAGTGATGGGTCACAGAAACCAATAAAGATGCGTATGATAATTCTATGTGAATTCTCTGACTTCATTAAATTATTAATTTTCCGTACGTATTAAGAATACAACACATTTGTATAGGGTATATTTTTAGCATGAAAAGTTCTATAAATTATCTTCTATGACTTTTGTCGATCAGATACAATGGAGCAAAGATATCTTACGTCACTTTCAAAATCAAACATTTCGTTTATTATTTAATAGGAGTAAAATTAAGTTAAGTCAAATTGTGAATTATTAAAAGCCTAACTGGTCAAAAGCATATAAGCATGTTGGTCATATGTTTTATGTTTATTCATGAAACTCTTGTCCAGATATTCAACAATTATCAGCAGATTTGTTGGATGGTAGAGGAACCACCTTATCAGGGTCAATAAAAATGCAATGTCCTCTACAACTACGTTGAAAATGTCTAAGAATAGCATTCATAGCAAGTTCCAAAAGTGTAGAAAGCAGTAAATTTAACGATAACAATCACTAAACACATAAATTGGGATCATATCTAGGTTCAAAAAAAAGAATAAATTAAGAAATAATTGACAACGTCTAAGTATAAGTCAAATTTAGGTAAAAGTTAAAAACACTATAAAACTATCTAACTAAAAAACGACGAACTAATTACTATACAAAAACTTATATTGTATCACGAAAAGGAAATGTCCTGGGTCCATAGGAAATGTGAAGAGAAAAAAGACAATGTTAATTATAGAAAGGGAAGATTGATTTTTTTACAAGATTTAGAATCCATAATAATGACAAATGTACTTGGGGCACATAGACAACACCAACTATTATTGACGTACCCTATGAATGCACAATTTGCAATCAAAATATGTTCGAATTTAATGTTGAACATAATTTTATAAAGCCACCGCGCAGGGGTTGCGTAAAATAAATAGATTTCCAACATCCTGGTACAACACACTTTTGATCTGTCGCCAAATATTTCTATTTTAAAAACAAATGTGTAGAAGGTGACACAACAAACACGAAAGAGCTACTAAAAACAAGAAAGAGCTACTAAAAACAAGAAAGAGCTACTAAAAACAAGAAAGAGCTACTAAAAACAAGAAAGAGCTACTAAAAACAAGAAAGAGTTACTAAAAAATGAAAAGAACAACAATTAGAGATCATCAATAGATTAACGAGATGTTTTGAATTTTCGAATTCCTAAACTCTTGCGATTTCGGGCAATAAACGCAGGGGCTGCGTAAACTAAGCAGATTGCCCACGTGAAGTTATATAATAGAGAAATCTCCATACGAGAGCCGAACAGTTACGGCAAATGGCCGAACTAGCTTTTGGCGGGAAACTCAGTCATTCGTTATCGGCCCAAAATTAATAAAAATGCAAATATCTCGGTTAGTATTCAAGATGGAGAATAAACGTATAGAACAATATTTGTAGTAAATTTAATTTCCAATAAGATTGGTTCAATACGATTTTTCGATCAGACGTATAGTAACGGAGATTTTTCGAAAATCCTCCCCTTTAAACCCCCCCCCCCCCTCCCACTGGTCCGTTTTCAGCCGTTAACGAATTTGTACTTTCTTTTTAAAAGTCCGTCATGTAGGGTCTGCGTAAACTAAGCAGATTTCCCTCGTGAAGTTTAGTAATAGATAAATATACATACTGCTAACAACAACAACACCATGAATAAATACAAACGGTAATAAGAAATGTTTCATACAATTTCAATAACCTGCCGACAGGAAGCGTTAGGTTAGAAATGTAAATAAACGGGTCGGCCCGCCTCACCGGAAAGAAAAACAATTACTGAAATATATCAGAATATAACACATTAATTTTATTGAGAACGATTTACAATATCTAGTACTGTAATTAATAATGAGTCAGAATAATTGTTATCTCAATCAATAAAATTTTAGTAGTCCAAAACTTTAAGATGAGGGGGGGGGGAGTCACCAGGGCATATTTGCATGTATCTCGTATAATAAAGGTCTCTTGAATACAATTTTTGGTATTTAAACTTCCAATAATGTGATTTATTATGTAGCAGAGTATTGTTTACGTAACATGAGTAGAAGTGGCGGTTTGCTGAAAACTGAAAAATGCAAATATCTCGGTTAATATTCAAGATAGAGAATAAACGTATATAACAATATTTATAGTAAATTTAATTTGCAATAAGATTGAGCATATACAATATTTCGATCCGATGCATAATAACGGAGATATTTGGAATTTTCGAAAATCCCCCCTGTAAACCCCCCTCCCTCTAGTCCGATTTCAGCCATTAACGAACTCGATCTGACTTTTTACATAAAACGGTTAAATATCGAGTTTCGTAACGATTAAACGAAAATTGCGACCGCTAGAGCGGTAACAGACATATATATATATATATATATATATATATATACAGTTTTGAACGGACCTCATTTTCGTCATCTACTAGGTAGGATCGATGGACATTTGAAGAAAAATTTCGAAAATTCCGTCATGAGTACAACCTCAATAGCTGATTTCCCTTAAGGGAAATCTGCTAATATGATCTTTAGTATTGACTGAAACAGTTAAGTATTTAGTATGGTATAGATCAAATAAATATTTTCAAGACAATAAGGTAAAATCTTAATTCATGACGTCTTACGTAACGAACTTTCATGCATCTCGCGTAATAAAAGTCTCTTGAAAACAATATTTGGTGATTTCCTAGACTTCTTCGCTGGGCTAAATGTTCTCCTCTACATACCATCTGCTCAACCATATTATATTTCTCTTAGACTAACCTCTTAATTAAAGTTAGTATAAATTATCCTCTTAATAAAGGATTGTCCAAATTAACTCGGGATTGGGGCTGGCTGGTGGAAGTCCATCATCAACGGAAGGATAAAAAGGTCAAAACAGCTCCACTTTCCGGAGTCTCTCCGGAGATGTCGGCTCAATAGGGACCAACTCTAGAGCACTGAAGATGGGACGGTTCGCCCCGAAAGTACTCTGCATTTAATAAATTGAGGTGTTTTGACCTTACTATCCTCCCGTCTATCAATTATGATTTGTCACAACCTTCTTCAACTTGGACAAACGGTTAGCACTGTGGGACTCTTCAAACGAAATCATGCATTTAAGATTGATCTCAAAGTCGGTTATTGAATGTTTTCTTCAAAATCAGAGAAAAGAGAAAAAAATATTAATAATATGAATTGTTGGGTGAGAATCTGAAGATATGATCTGCTATGGAGGCTTTGCGGAAGTATGAATGTTGAAAGACTAACGCATAAAAGAACCGCAATTGCATGACTAACTTGCATTGAGAAGGGGTCAGGCACGCATGCATAGCTCAAATGTATTGCAGGTTTAGCCTAGCCGGAAATGAAATGTGTATTTTACTGTTCTGCTCAGGTTCTACTCATGACGCGATTTTTGACAAATTTCTTCAAATGACCATTGATGCTACTAAACAGAAGACGAAATTAAAGTTCGTTCAAAATTATATATATATATATATATATATATATATATATATATATATATATAATTGTTTTATGGTAATCAAACTCTATATACAAGTTGTTATTCTAAAACAAAAAAAAATGGTCGTTAATGGCTAAAATGTGACCTGTAGGAGAAGGGGTGAAAGTTGAAAATTCAAAATATCGCCGTTATTAAACGATAGATCGAAAAACGAAATAGAACCAATCGTATTGCAAATTAAATGTTTTTTTTTTGTTTGTTTTTTTAAAATGTTGTTATATATATTTTTACACTATCTTGAATATTAACCTAGATATGTGCATTTTTTAGTTTTCATCAGTAAACCCCTACTCCTTGTCGTGGCAGAATAGCAATACGCTTTTATATCATGAACCACTTTATTCTTAGCTTAAATACCAAATTTTGAAAAAGAAATAAATGTACTAAATAAATACATTTAATATTAAATTAGGACATTGAAAAAATTAATATTTAGTTATTTTCATAATTTTAAAATTTCTATATAACATCATCGTGAAATTAAATAACAATTTTTTGACCTTCCGCCATAGATTGATTAATAAAATCATATTAAGTGTTATCATCGATTGTTAAATATTTTGAACACATTTTTGATTTTAACCACCTATCGATTTATGAAGAAAAAATACACCTTTATTGTGTACACATGAAATATGTGTATAAAATACAGGGCAACCATAATATTATTGATGGGACGAATTTTGTTATTATGTTTCTCTTCTACCGGTTTTGCTTTCGAAAAAAAAAGAGATATTGAGGCTGCACACATGACAGATTACGTCTTTCGTAAAATGTTATAAATTCATTCTCGATAACCTAGTGATGCTCTACAATTGTTGTCGTATATATTTTTTCGTAACTCACATATTAGTGAAATGATATATTTTTATGAAATGAAGTATATTTATTTCCATTAAATATTTTTTTTTATTTATTTATTAACGTCCACTTTTTGCAACTTAGGCTAATCGGGACGGGTTATCTACAGGTTACCACCCGTTTCTAGCCAGGGTGGGATTTTAGGACGTTATTTAATGAATTTCGTCACTAAATAATTTCCTTTGCCCAGGCGAGAATCGAACTCGCCACTCTAGGTTTACGATGTGAGATAAAGATCAACGCTTTAACTCACATGGCTAACCTGAGCCCCTCCATTAAATATTATCATAATATAATAAGATAGGTGAATAAGTTTTGTTTTCGATTCAAATTTTTCTAATATTATGTCAATTACATTCTTTACAAATTATTGAATAATATTTGTACTTATAAAATACAATTGATATATATTATTAAATATTATAAACTTTATCAATTTAAATAATTATATACAATGCATTTAATAATATAATATCCACACTAGAAATATATCATATTTGTTTCATTTATTCGAATGAAAATTTATTTAAGTATGACAACTTTTATAAATGAGGTAAGGCTAAGGTAGCTTCGCCCGGGAAATCACATGAGGCTGAATGAAGATGGTATTTTTTTGGGGCTTTACTTTGTACAATATTTTTACATTTTCCCGTCTCAATGCTTAGGATTTACACCCGAGTCCGGTGTGCTGGGGTTATTTTAATAATAAAAATATTTGTTGTCTACTTAATTCTGCAAAATACACAATATTTTTATATTACCCGTTTCTTCTTTTATATGTAACATAATCATTGATTATCGTATTAACCATATTATTCATAATCATAGAAAGAATGCTGCATCCCAAACCATCTATGAATTAACGTGACAATCACGTGATTGGTCTCCATTCAACCTGTTGAATCTATGGCTGTTAAGTTTAACGAAAGTGTATTAATACATCGAGGTACTAAGTTGAATAAATTCATACATGGATACGCATTGATGACTATAACAAAACGTCTAAGCAAATTACTTGCTTTATAAATTACAATAAAGATGTATATAACAAAAGTTACTCTAAATATCAAATTAAACATATTTTTCCATGTGCAGGCAACGAAATATGACGATTTTTCATTTCGTGCCTCCCTAACAAACCCCACTCCCGTTCGTTCCTAAAAATGTTAATATAGCTTATAGTCAAAAATACGAAGTTTCGTTGATTTCGATTTAGTCTTTCGTGTCCTATGGCATTGTTGACCCCTTCTATAGTTTTTCGTGTATACCTCATTTATACTTCGTTATGCGGCAAAATTCCAGATGACAAAAGTTACTTTAAATAACAAAAGAAACAACTTTTGTTGTATACACGTTTGCCGAGAAATGAATAGATTACGAAATATTGCGATTTTACATTTAGCACCTCGCTTATAACCTCCACTCCTGTTCGTACCTGGAAATTGTTAATTACCTTATAATCTGGAAGCTTATAATAACTAATCACATACAGAGTTTCGTTTAGTTCGGTTGAGTATTTTGTGCAATATAAAATTGTTGAGTCCCACTATATTTTTAGCACATAACTCATTCATACTTCGGTAAACGACAAAAGTGTATACAACAAAAGTTATTCTAAACAACTTTTGTTAAGTGCATATTTGCTAACTAACCAATAGGAAACGAAATATCGGTAGTTTTAATTTCAGACCTCTCTTATAACCCCCATTGCTGTTCGCCTCAGAGAATATTAATATAACCTAAAACCTAAGTTGGGTTAGTAGTAATATACATACCGAATTTCATAAAATCCGGGTTTACTGGAAGGTATATTTAAAAAAAATGTAGTTAGTAGCAAAGCGATTTTAGCTTCTTACATGATTCTCTGATATAATAGAACCAATCAAGGCGTTTGTACGCAGTCAATCCTAAACATTTTTTTTAATGGGGATTGACAAAATGTTAAAATTATTAACCCTAGAAGGATAGCGTGAGTCAATTTTACTCCTGTGAAACACAGACTCCTCTCTCCTGCTACACTACTAGCGCCTACCCCCACCACCTCCCGTCTATGCCTCCTCAGGTCAGTGTGCTATGAGCTCCTGTGAAAGAAAAGTCTTATTCTTTCTTCAGCTATTCTCAACTACGTAAGTACTAAAAGTTATTGAGTTTTTTTACTCATCAATACCCTTTAAAGGAAACCTCTAGAGTAATTTTTACTCATGGTTACTCTTAATGGTGTGCTACTGTAGAGTAATTTTTACTCATGGTTACCTTCAGTGAGGTAATTTTTATGAGTGACTTTTTTTCAGAAACGTCATATTGTAAGATGAATGGAAGAAGAGAGAAAAAAGTGTACACCAATCCATCAGAAGTACTCGAAGCGATTCGGAAGATGGATGCAGGGGAGATATTATCCTCTGATGACGAAGAGGTAGACTATGTTGAGAAAGATGATCGTGAGGACTTTTCTGATGTTGAAAAAAAAAATTAAAAAAATGAAGAAGTGATCCAAAATTCACTCGTGGTATGACAGCTAAGAATAATAACATTTTATATTTAGAAGCTAACATTTTGAAAGGTAAAGAGGGAAAAGATCATCTAGGGCCTTTTTTGTGGCACACAAAGCCTTTAACGCAATGAAAATCAGAAAACCCCAAGACGAAATGTTGTTCACGTGAGACCTGGACCAGTAGGTGAAGCACGGAATGCAACGAAACCATCAGAGTGCTTTTGCTCTGAAGAAATATTGCAGATGGTTTTATGTCACACCAATGAAGAATTACACGCCAGAAGCTCAAATATAAAAAAAGATGATAATACACTGAGTGAACTATCTCTCCAGGAGTTAGAAGCTTGCTTCTAAAAAAGATAATCTTCTTGCAACATCCCATCTTTTTGGCGATTCCTTTTCTGGAAGCAGATACAGGGCAACAATGTCTGAGAAACGGTTTAAATTTATTTTGAACTGTCTCCGATTTGATGACAAATTGACAAGGAACGAAAGGAAAAAGGCTAACAAACTTGCCCCTATTTCTGACATTTGGGAAATATTTCTGGCCAATTGAAGAGGACAGTACAAACCAGGTTCATACGTGACGATTGATGAGCAGCTCGTGACATTCAGAGGCAAGTGCCCATTTAGAATTTTTGATGCCACAAAAAATATGGTATGAAGATATTTATGATGGCTGACTGTGTGACAAAATATATGATTGATGCCATTCCATACACAAATAATTAACTATACATACATAGTAACATAACTGTTTTTGCTGTTACTTATGAATGATATTATTTTTTTGAATGTAAGAACTATTATGTTTTATGAAGCAAACATTGTTATGAACAAGAGTAATAATTATAATTATTAGCTTTATAGTATTACTTATATATTCATCCACTCTCTATATTAGTTAGTAATAGTAAAATTATTTTTCAAGAAGTATTAGTTGTTAATCTTGGTTAAAAGGGGGAAATGAATGTCAAGAGTCAAATTTACTCAAGGTTACCCTTAGTGTTAAGATGAAACACGCTACCTATCTAGGGTTAATTTTGATCACCCATGAAGACTGTGAGGAATGTTTTTCTTATTAAGAGAAATTCCACTCATCGGTAATTTACATAGAGAATATGTGGTGAGATGTGATCACAAATTCGTTGTACCTGGCCGTTGAAAATCCGCTGACTTTACGCACCCCCTGCGTGATGGACTTCAAATTACATTCTATCCGTGTATTTTTTTACACGCCCAGCTTAGGTCCCACGTTTTGTTTGCACAGAAATAATGAATAGAATACAATATGACGCAATAATTGTGTCTATGCTGTCCTTGACTGCCTTTCATTAAAATAGAACACAGGGGGTCCTTCTGCCACGTGTAGCGAATAATAGCCTAATAGCCAGGTGCTATTTCTCATCTTCTTTTTTTCGTCTCATAAAAATTCCTCCCAGCTGCGGAAATTCCATCTCAGATACTCATAATGGTGACTTAAAATATCAATAAACGATAAAATTTGAGGAATTTTATCGGAAAATTATGTAAATCCAAAGAATTCCATTTTCCTTAGTCTGGATAATATTTTAACTAATTTATTTATCTCGGGTGTCTTTGTCTTTTCGCATAGACTATAAAAATGTCCCTATTCGAATTGAATATCCTTATGTTATATTAAATGTTATATATTTTTTTAAGTATATGTACAAACACACACATATAGTGAATACATCAAGATCTTTTGCCTACTCAAATTTGTTAGAACCATCGTGTTCCTTTTGAAGCTGCTCTTTTCATATTACTATAACCTCAGATATTTATAAGATGTTTGATGTCTTCAAAAAATATTTTTTTAGCTTCCCTCTTCTCTTGTGCCCTTAACTTCAAATATATTTGTTATACAGACGTTGTCCGATATGCCCAAGACGCTCACTTACCTCATTTATTAACTTCCAAGTTGACATTTTTTTTGAGCCCAACTTATTCTAGTGATATTAAGGATGGGAAGGATTTCTGAAACTTAGTTAAATCTTTCAAGAAAAAATTTAGTTATAATGTTGGAGATATAAGAGCCAAAGAATGGATAGATTACTTTTGTAAGTTATTAAATCCTGAAATAAAATCTAGCCCTTTTATGTATGCACCACCCCTGATTCATAATGATATTCTGGATGCTCCCTTTGAGTTCAGTGAACTGTGGTCAGTATTATGTAGAGCTAAAAGTGGGAAGGCACCTGGATTTGATAAAATCCTTGTTGAATTTTATAAAAACTGTCCTGAAATGTCTTAGAAAAAATCCTAGAAACGTTTAATTACATCTATGACACAGGAGACATTCCAGGTTCTTTTAAAAAATCCATAATATTCCCTTTGGTTAAATAAGGAAATAAAAATGATACAAGCAGCTATCGAGGTATAAGTTTCATGGAGAGTATTACCAAATTATTCACTGGACTGCTGCAGCAGAGACTAAAACAATGGGAATGGGAATACTATAACAAAATATTGAAGGAAAACCAGGCCGGTTTCAGAAAATCATATTCGACAGTGGATTATCTATTTACATTATTTAACATAATTTAAATATAAACTGCCCCCAAAAGGAAAAAAACTATACTGCTTTTTTGTCGACTTCAAGTCTGCATTTGACTCGCCTGACAGAAGAGCATTGTTTTATAAGTGTTAACTATAGGACTCTCATCAAAATTTATAAATATTTTACAAGCTTTATATAAAAACACTAAGTCTGGAAGTGTGGACAGACAAAGGAGTTACTCAATACTTTGAAACAATCTTTGGTTTATTGCAGGGATGTTTAATGTCACCTGATTTATGTATATACTATATTAATGGTATTCCAGATTTTTTAGAAAGAAGTTTCACTCTCCTTTTTCCCATGGCCTTGACAAGACTTTTGTTCTCACTTACTCATTTATAACTTCCATGTTGGTTTTTATTAGTCCAACTTCTTTTAGTGATTCTGCGCCAGATCCACATTTCCATTGCTTCCAACCTATTATATTCCCTTTTGTGAAGAGTCCAACTTTCGTTCCAGTAAAGCAGTACACTCCATACAAATGACTTAGCAAACAATTTTTTGGTATCCATGCGCATATGCTTATTAGTTAAAATGTTTATTTTTTTACTTCAAAAGACTTGTTTAGCAAGTGCTATTCTGCTATCGACTTCAGCTCCACTGACATTGTGTTCAGTGATGATCCTCCCTCGATAACAAAACTCCTTCACTTCTTCAAGTATAATGTTTCCAATTCTAATATTTACATTTCCTTGGCTTCCTCTCTTTTTTGCAACCAAAGCTTTTGTGTTACGAGCATTTAGTTTTTGTTTAAACTGATCAAGGGCGCCCTATATGACTTGCAGCATTCTATTAATTTCTACTTCAGACTTTGTCACCATTGCAATATCATCTGCAATTCTGATGCAATGAGTTGATTTACCGTAAATCCGTATGCCCTCCGTAGTTTCTTTAACTTTCATTATTTCCTCTTCAATAAACATATTGATCACTTAAGATGACAGAGGGCATCCTTGACTTACACCTTTCTTAATTTTAGCTTACCTTTCACATTCATTTATAATTTGTGTACACACTAATTTTTGTAAAAACTTCAAATTAACCTTCTGTTTTTCCAATCTATTCCTATTTTACGCATGCGTATAATACAATTAATGTATATAATTTGAAATCTTTTGTTGTCAACCACAGACTTAATTTGTATGTTGAATATTGTATATTTCAATTTTGTGTAGGTATGAGAATATTTTGTTAATGTGTGGGCTACGTTCCATCAGAAGTTCTTGTAAGTCGTAGGGGAAGCCCTGGTGATGTCGTATGCGGCATTCTGTCTGTATATGTCTTATCGTAAAATAAATAACACAAATGTTATCTATTTTGGTTTAATTAATAACCTCTTGAAGAGTCGAGAGTTGTGAGCCATGTATTTCTTACAATAAACGAATCGGTCATACTAGTATTAATGTGATTGAAGATCTTCCCATTCATTAAAGGTGGATTTGAAGTCATCTAACATAATATATTGTTTGTTGTCCAGGCTGTGATGGGGAAGGCGAGTGTTCGACCCAGTGCCGATTCGACGGGAGAGATGAAAACATTTGTAACTGCGACGAGAATGGAGTTCGAATAGATGGAGGTAAGAGAAGCTAACTGCAATCATATATTATTTAACTTGTAAACTAATATTATTTATTTCTAAGGTACAATGAAAAATGTGGGTTTTTTTTATCTCCTGTTTTTTTGCCAGTTGTGTGTGCAGAGAGATAAGCCCCTTATTCTATACCTCGGTATCATTTGAAGGATGAGTTGTTCTAATCTAGGAAATTTAAAAGTTTGGAACAGCGATGAATTAAAATGGGAAATCAGACAAACCATAGAGATTTAATATATGTGTGTGTGTGTGTGTGTGTGTGTGTGCGCGCGTTTGTGTGTGTTTCTAATGAGATTGGTTATATACGTACAACTTTTGGGCCCGGCGGAGATATTGTTATTTATAATTTTTAACAGACCACATTTTTGAAGTTGTATTTCAAATGAACCTTTTTTCCCTGATTTTAACCACCTATGGTTGTACACATGGCGCGATTTTCCAAAATTTTCTTTATACGTCCATCGATCCTACCCAGGGGATATGATGAAAATGAGGCCAGTTCAAACTCGTTATTTAAAAGTTTTATGAATGGCTGAAAGCGTGACAGTAGGGGAGGGGGGGTTAGAGTAGAGGATTTTGAAAGTTCAAAATATCTCCGTATTATTCGTTGGATCGAAAAATTGCATAGAATCAATCTTATTGAAAATTTAATGCAATATAAATACCGTTATACACATTTTTTCTCTATTTCGATTTTTAACCTAGATATTTCCATATTTCTGTTTTCAGTCATACCCCAACTCTGACTCATGTCGCATTATGAATAAGGTGTTATATCTGGAACCACTTCATTTAAAGATTAAATACCTCATATGGTTTTCATTGAACATTCACTTTGTGAGATACATGCAAATACGTTGTTTTATGTCGTCAAAACTTAAGAATTTTCTTTTATTACTCGAAAATGTTTATTTGATCCATACCATACTCGATCTTTTCAGTCATCACAATAGACTATAAACATTTGTTTCTTTACTCATCGTCCCCTTCAACTCATCGTCCCCTCCAACTCATCGTCCCCTTCTACTCATCGTCCCCTTCTACTCATCGTCCCCTTCATCTCATCGTCCCTTCTACTCATCGTCCCCTCTACGCAACTCATCGTCCCCTTTCTACTCATCGTCCCCTTCTACTCATCGTCCCCTCCTACTCAGCGTCCCCTTCTACTCATAGTCCCTTCTACTCATCTTCCCCTTCTACTCATCGTCCCCTCTACTCATCGTCCCCTTCTACTCATCGTCCCCTTCTACTCATCGTCCCCTTCAACTCATCGTCCCCTTCAATCATCGTCCCTTCAACTCATCGTCCCTTCTACTCATCGTCCCTTCTACTCATCGTCCCCTTCTACTCATCGTCCCCTTCTACTCATCGTCCCCTTCTCTACTCATCGTCCCCTTCTACTCATCGGCCCCTTCTGCTCATCGTCCCTTCTACTCATCGTCCCCTTCTACACATCGTCCCCTTCAACTCATCGTCCCCTTCTACTCATCGTCCCCTTCTACTCATCGTCCCCTTCAACTCATCGTCCCCTTCTACTCATCGTCCCCTTCTACTCATCGTCCACCCTTATCAACTCATCGTCCCCTCTACTCATCGACCCCTTCTACTCATCGTCCCCCTCATCGTCCCCTTCTACTCATCGTCCCCTTCTACTCATCGTCCCCTTTACGCATCGTCCCCTTCTACTCATCGTCCCCTTCTACTCATCGTCCCCTTCTACTCATCGTCCCCTCAACTCAGCGTCCCCTCTACTCATCGTCCCCTTCTACTCATCGCCCCTCAACTCATCGTCCCCTTCTACTCATCGGCCCTTCTACTCATCGTCCCCTTCTACTCATCGTCCCCTTCTACTCATCGGCCCCTTCTACTCATCGTCCCCTCTACTCATCGTCCCCTCTACTCATCGTTCCCTCTACTCATCGTCCCCTTCTACTCATCGTCCCCTCTGACTCATCGTCCCCTTCTACTCATCGTCCCTCTACTCACGTCCCCTTCTACTCATCGTCCCCTCTACTCATCGTCCCCTTCTACTCATCGTCCCCCTTCTACTCATCGTCCCCTTCTACTCATCGTCCCCTTCAACTCATCGTCCCCCTCTACTCATCGTCCCCTTCTACTCATCGTCCCCTTCTACTCATCGTCCCCTTCTACTCATCGTCCCCCTCTACTCATCGTCCCCTTCTACTCATCGTCCCCCCCCTCAACTCATCGTCCCTTCTTTCATCGTCCCTCCCTTACTCATCGTCCCCTTCTACTCATCGTCCCCTTCTACTCACCGTCCCCTTCTACTCATCGTCCCCTTTACTCCATCGTCCCCCTTCTACTCATCGTCCCTTCTACTCATCGTTCCCCTTCTACTCATCGTCCCCTTCTAACTCATCGTCCCTCCTCAACTCATCGTCCCCTCTACTCATCGTCCCCTCTACTCATCGTCCCTATATTCTACTCATCGTCCCCTTCTACTCATCGTCCCTTCTTATCATCGTCCCCTTCTACTTCATCGTCCCCTCTACTCATCGTCCCCTTCTACTCATCGTCCCCTTCTACTCATCGTCCCCTTCTACTCATCGTCCCCTTTACTCATCGTCCCCTCCTACTCATCGTCCCCTTTACTCATCGTCCCCTTCTACTCATCGTCCCCTTCTACTCATCGTCCCATCTACTCATCGTCCCCTTACGCATCGTCCCCTCTACTCATCGTCCCTTCTACTCATCGTCCCCTTCTACTTATCGGTCCCCTTATACTCATCGTCCCTTCTACTCATCGTCCCCTTCTAATCATCGTCCCCTTTACTCATCGTCCCTTCTAACTCAATGGTCCCCTCTACTCATCGTCCCTTCTACTCATCGTCCCCCTCTACTCATCGTCCCCTTCAACTCATCGTCCCCTTCTACTCAGCGTCCCCCCTCTACTAATCATCGTCCCCTTCTACTCATCGTCCATTCTACTCATCGTCCCCTTCTACTCATCGTCCCCTTCTTATCATCGTCCCCTTCTACTCATCGTCCCCTTCTACTCATCGTCCCCTTACTACTCCGTCACCTTCTACTCATCGTCCCCCTCTACTCATCGTCCCCTTCTACACATTGGTTGTTTACATGCATGTAAGAATATGTGGTGAAATAGGACCACAATCGTGTTTTACCAGCACATTGGAAATCTGCTTTGTTTACGCAGCCCCTGTGGACTTTTAGACATGTCCTCCTAGGCATGATTCATAAAAATTTGGAGGCATTTTTATACATTCGTGTCATGAGTACAACATCTATAGGTGATTTCCCATATTGGAAAAGGGCTAGAAGTCCACCACTCAAGTGCTACGTAGACTATGCATATTTCCCACGTGTGCCACTTTTTTGCATTTATCTCAAAAAGTAAAAGTTCAACGAGAACAATATTCGGTATTTATGCTTCAAATGATTCATAATATAACAGCTTGTTGTTAACATGACATGACTAGGAGAAGGAGATTATTAAAGGCCTAAAACTATAAGTACATAAATATCGGTTATTAACGAAGATAGTGAAAATACGTACATAAAACATTTTTAGAACATAACATTTGGAATAAGAATGGTTTTATACAATTTTTATACAATTTTTTGATCCGACGCATAATAACGGATATATTAAGAATTTTCAAAGTTCCTTCCGTCTGGCCCCCTCCTCTCCCACTGTCCACTGCTTTCAGCCATTAACGAACTTGTTCCTTCATATTACATAAGGGAAAAAGAGGAAAATTCACAGAGATAACTACAAAAGTCGTGTAAAGTTTAGAATAGCCAATTCAAAGGCTGGATCGGTTCAGTTACTGGAAATGCTGCTTGTTGTCTCCTGTGAAGAGGAACATGTGAATGCAGGAATAAGAGGAGATGGAAAATGGGGAAAGATGCCCCCCACATATCCCCCCCTCCCAGTAGAAGAGATCCTGAAGGAAAATAGATTTCCCGCTATTTCCATCTGAGACTGGCTGCTTCTCTTTTCCCGGGAAAATAGTCTATTTGTCATGGCTCCCGAAACTCGGCTCACATTCCCCATTCGTTGTCCGTCAGGGGGGATTGGCGCTCTTGAAAAATAGGATTATTTGGAAGAAAACCAAATTAGATTTCCAGTTATAGCGCTGTCTGAGCGCAGTTTCTATAATTTCCAGCGGGAAACACTTTTTACCCGCCTTATACCTGTCAAATAACTACAATGCAAGAAGGCATTGTAGGCTGTAAGCAATTAAGGTGAAGATAACCTGGTTCATGATATAACAACTTATTGCTAATATGACAAGAAAAAGAAAAGGTCCGTCACGCAGGGGCTGCGTAAACTAAGCAGATTTCCCACGTGAAGTTTTAAAATAGAGAAATCCGCCTAATAACAACAGTAGTAGTAGGGAATCTCTAAATCTATTCACGAGGGACGAATAGTTACCGAAACGGCCCGCACTAGCTCTCGGCGGAGGGTCCCGAACATAGCCGACTCCTGCCGACCATACACATGCATACAAATGCAAATATCTCGGTTAATATTCAAGATACAGAATAAATGTATAGAACAAAATTTACAGTAAATTTAATTTGCAATAAGATTGATTCTATACAATTTTTCGATCCGACGTATAATAACACAGATATTTCGAATTTTCAAAAATCCCCCCTCTAAACCTCCCCTCCCACTGGTCCGATTTCAGCCATTAACGAACTTGATCTCTCTTTTTACGTAAAACGCTTAAATATGAAGTTTGGTAACGATCAAACAAAAATTGCGACCGCTAGAGCGTTAACAGACAAATATATATATATATATATATATATATATATATATATATATATATATATATAATTTTGAACGGACCTCATTTTCGTCATCTCCTGGGTAGGATCGATGGACATTTGAAGAAATTTTTCGAAACTCATGAGTACGACCTCAATAGCTGATTTCCCTTAAGGGAAATCTGCTAAAACGTCTATATCTCGACTAATAATCAAGATAATAAAAAAAACGTGTTTAACAAAATTTAAAGAACATTACATTTGCAATAAGATTGGTTCTATACACTTTTTCGATCCGAGGAATAATAACGGAGATATTTCTAATTTTCGAATTTACTCCCTCTATCCCCGCCTCACACCTAACGGATTTCAGCCATTAACGAACTTGGTCTTTAATTTACATAAAAAAAAGTTTAAATATCAAGTTAGGTAACAATTTAACATAGATATTGTTATGTTTATTACAAAATCAGTAATAAACGTTATTTATTAGAGTTCTTTTGGATTAAAAAATGAAACGCACACAAGCTTCAGAGTATTTATCACTGCAAAATTTATTTAACAATGCACTGCACACTTAGTTAATTATTCTTAACTACTACTCACAGTATGCACTGATAGCTTCACTGTCCTTGTTATTACACAGTCCAATAACTCACTCACGATCACTGAAGTTCACAGAAACACGGCACTGCACTGTCTTATACACGGCACTGTTCTTTACAGAGCCACAACACAACACTGTTCTTCACATAAAACACTTTACCGCACTACAACAAGTCGCACTTATGATCACTTGAAGTCAGCTGAGAACAAGCTAACTCTTGGGCTGAGCAGAACGCTTTTATAGAGGATCGGCGAAATCAAAGAAAACCGCATCGAAGGAACTAGACGCGTGGTCTAGAACAGTCCCGGCCAAAGTAGATACTTCGGGCGCCAATAGTCCTTCCTTGGTCTGCTCCTTTCATCTCCATCGTACTTCCTAAATACGTGACTATCTCTGTTAAATCTTTCTTGTACGTCGTTTTCGTAACAATGTATATATATTTTTGAGCGGACCTCATTTTCGTCATCTTCTAGGTAGGATCGATGGACATTGAATGTAGCTTCTGATCAAGTCGATGGAGCCGACAGCGATATTAGCCAATGCTGTATTCGGCGAGTTAAAGGATCTTAATGCCTTATAGTTGATTTCCCATATGGTAAATCAGCTATTGAGGTTGTTCTCATGATGGGAGTTATGAAATATTTCATCAAATATCCATCGACCCTACCTAAATTAGGTCCGTTCAAAATTGTATATATATTTTTATATTCATTAGATTTATAAGCAGACCAATCTTATTGCTGAATGTTTGTTGAGCCATAAGATTAGAAAAATAAAAGTTTCTTCATAAATCATTTATTTTATCCCCGATGCGTTTCATGTGTCCACCACTCCTTCTCAAAAGGTTCTACCTTGTAGCTACATAAAAGGTTTCGTTCTACACACAGCCATCAGCTCTATTAAAAAAAAAATCATCTTTATACTATAATATATGGAATGTATTGAATAATATAGTTGTCCCTATAAATATAATTGGCTAAAGACATTTTAGCACTTCGTTATTAATCAAATCAATTAAGCGAGGCAGTTATAGTAATCTAACCTACTTCAATTTAAATCATAACTACTTAGGCCTATCTACAACCGACAATTTCGCATTTAATTTTAATTAGTCTAATTGATATTAATTAATTATACTGGGTTGGGGATGACAAATGGTTATATGAAGAAGTTATTATTTTTCCGGTCTTATGACTGAAGAAACATTGATATATATATATGTGTGTGTGTGTGTGTGTGTGTGTGTGTGTGTGTGTGTGTGTGTGTGTGTGTGTGTGTGTGTGTGTGTGTGTGCTCGCGCGCTTGACTTTTAGTATCTTTATCAAAATGTTCGTTAACGGCTGAATTCGGTTTAGAGGGAAGGGGGCTCGGATGCAAATATAATCAATAAATAAAAAAGTCAGTAACGCAGGGGCTGCGTAAACTAAACAGATTTCCCTCGCGAAGTTTAATAATAGATGAACAAGACCACCGGTAACACAACACAACCATGAATATTATGTGAATAAATACAAACGATAATAAGAATCCTCCCGACGGAAAGCATCTGAAATGTAAAAAACAGTTCTGCCAACTTCTTAGCGGAAAGAAAAACAATTACTGTAATATATCTGAAATATAACGTATTAATTTGATTGAAAACTATTTACTATATCTAGTACTATAATTTATAATGAATCAGAATAATTTTTATCTCAATGAATCAAATTTTAGTAGTCAATAAACTTAAGGTGGGCCCCCTCCCATTCTGGTTGGTCACCAGAACATATTTGCATGCATCTCATATAATAAATGTCTCTTGAAAACAATATTTGGTATTTAAGCTTCGAATGATGTGGTTTATTACTTAACCGAGTATTGTTTATGTAACATGAGTAGAAGTGGGGGTTTGCAGGAGGCTGAAAACTGAAAAAAGCAAATATCTCGGTTAATATTCAAGATAGAGAATAAATGTATATAGCACTATTTATAGCGCATTTTATTTGCTATAAGATTGATTATGTACATTTCTTTGATCCGACTTATAGTAACGAATTTTCAAAAATTCCCTCCTCCCACTTGTCCGATTTCAGCCGATAACGAAAGTGATTTGTCTTTTTTCATAATACATTTAAATATCGAATTTGGAAACGATCAAACAAAAATTGGGAACGCTAGAAAGTAAACAGACACAGACACACTCACACACACACACACACACACACACACATATATATAATTTCCCTTAAGAGAAATCTGCTTAAAAAAATAGTAATTGTTCTTAAGCCAAATTAACTGTTGCAGTGACAACAATCTTCTATGACAGTTTAAAATAACATCCTCATTTAATGTTTAATAGTCACTTTAATTATTTCATTTAACTAGAAATGACAAATAGAGTGATAGTACAGTATTTAATTAAAGTGAAAACTCATTTAATGAACCCCCCTAAACTCGTTTCTTTATTATTGCTCGCTGTCCTTATTAAATGAGGGGGTTTTTCCGCCATAATGAAACATTGAATATTACTTCGGGAAACATGATATCTTTTGGGAAGAAAATGAAAACCACTGGCTTAAATTAGCCGGCGGACTTGAAAGGAAGTTTTCTTACTGAAAAGGACTTCATGGACTTTATTAAAATAAATGGGAACCTTGACGAACTTGATTGCAATCTTCAAAAGCTTTCCGTGGATTAAGTTTCCACATCATTTTATATCAATGTATAAACTTTATTATGGGACGATATGAGGTCGAGCTCAGTCTCCATACTCCTCTACCTCACCCCCTTTTTCTAAGAATTTTCTCCAATTTAGATGTAATTTTAAATTACGGAGAGTTTGTTTAATTTTTTCCAATTTCGTGAGGTTGTCGCAATAGAACGTGCAATGTTAACTCATATTTTCAGGAAAATGTGGGCGGAATGAAGATACAAAAGTCCGTCAGGAAGGGGCTGCGTAAACAGAGCAGATTTCTCTCCTGAAGTTTAACAATAGGTAATCTACATACCGGTAACACAACACCATCTTGAATATGGGGGGGGGGAGGCATCAACAGAACGTATTTGCATATATCTCACAAAGTAAAAGGTTAGAAGGCAAGAACGGAGAAAGGTTAGGTTACACGAGTGCCGAACAGTTACGGAAACGGCCGAACTAATCCGGAAACTTCCGACAATAGCCGCACACACACTTAATAAAAATGCAAATATCTCGGTTAATATTCAAGATAGAGAATAAATGTATATAACATTATTTATAGTAAATTTAATTTGCAATGAGATTAGTACTATATAATTTTTCGATACAACGTACAGTAACGGAGATATATCGAATTTTCAAAAATCCCCCACACTAACCCCCCCCCTCTCACTAGTCCGATTTCAGCCATTAACGAACTTGATCTTTAAATACCGAGTTTGTTTGTTTGTTACCTTTTCACGCATAAACGGCTGAACCGAATTTTATGAAACTTGGTATGTATATTACTACTAACCCAACTTAGACTTTAGGCTATATTAAAATTCTCTGAGACGAATAGGAGTGGGGGTTATAAGGGAGGCCTGAAATTAAAAATAGCGATATTTCGTTTTCTATTGGTTTTTCGGCAAATATGCACATAACAAAAGTTGTTTATTTTGTTATTTAGAGTAACTTTTGTTATATACACTTTTGTTGTATACCTAAGTATAAATGAGTTATACGCTAAACACTATAGCGGAAGTCAATAATTTTATTTCGTACAAGGGACTCAACCGAACTAAATAAAATTCGACATGTGTATTAGCACTAACGCCTTCATTATAATAAGCCATACCAACATGTCTATGGACAGGCAGGAGTGGGGGTTATAAGGGAAGCCTGAAATTAAAAATAGCGATATTTTGTTTCCTATTGGTTTTTCCGCAAATATAAACATAACAAAAGTTGTTTATTTTGTTATTTGGAGTAATTTTTGTTATATACACTTTTGTCGTATACCTAAGTATAAATGAGTTATACGTTAAAACTTTAGCGGGCACTAACGGCTGAACCGAACTTAACAAAACTCGGTATGTCAATTAGCATTAATTCTTCCATGATTATAAGTTATATTAAAATGTTTGGGTTCGAACGGGAGGGGGGTTATAAGGGAGGCCTGAAATAAAAATTCACTATATTTACATGTATAAGAGATAGGAAATATAAAAATATCGAAGACTGTGAAGCCTTATCGAACAAATAATTCTATTATTAGCAAATCCACGGGAAAGACGGGTATCAATCCTAAACACTGGGACGGGTAAATGTCAAAATATTGTGCAATGTAAAGCCTACTAAAAAATACCATCACCATTCAGCCTCAAATGAATTCCCGGGTGAAGCCAGGTATCTGAGCTAGTATATATATATATATATATATATATATATATATATATATATATATATATATATATATATATATATGTGTACATTTAAAGACATTTTTCGAAAACTGCGTCATAAATACAACAGTCAATAGTCTGATTTTCCTTAAAGGGAATGTGTTAAAAATGCCAATATCTCGTTTAATCAATTATAGAATATTTAATTTGCAATATAATTGGTTTTAGTCACTTTTTCCTGTCGAAATAATGGACCTAGCCCAAATGGATATATTTAGAATTTTGGAAATTTCCCTTCTAAACCCTGTTGCCCACGCGTCGGGTTTCAGCCATTAACGAAATTGTTCTTTAATTTACAATAAAAGTTTTAAATTGTCAGAGTATGGTACCGATCAAGTAAACCAGAATTGCGACCACTAGAGCGTTAACAGACAAATATATAAATATATATATATATATATATATATATATATATATATATATATATATATATATAATTTTGACCGGACCTCATTCTCGTCATCTCCTGGATAAGGATCGATGGACCACAGCTGTTATTAGCTAATGACATATTAGAAGATTTTTAGGATCCTAAATTCCTATGCCTTTTAGCAAATTTCCCTTATGGTAAATCAACTAATGAGGTTGAACTTATGATGATGACTTATTATGATGAAAATTAAATTAAGCAGCTAAATCCAAGTTCATTACGTTTTTCGAATAATAATGTACATGCATATCGTATATATTTCGAATAATTCCATTACATTTCCAATTAAGGAGTTTTGATATTATTATTAACTCAATTTATATAATTAAGTAATTTGGATAAAATGTTACATACTTTTTTTTTTTTTGAAGAAATAAAAGTTGTAATTAAGTTAATTGGATTTTATTTAGTTCACTATTCCTGCCATTACTGCCTCCATGTAGTTTGGTCTAAAATCGATCTAGGTCAGTTTGCTCCGGCGGGGAGCGTTAGAAATATAATTTTTTCACCCTCAAATATATTTGACCTCTTATTAGCAACTTTTATCGGTCAAAAGTTCCTGTAAGTCATGTGGAATATCTAAATTGTCTCTTAGTCTTTTGACCGATAACAGTAATTACCTAGACTCAATCATTAAACACCTAAAAGACATTAATATATACAACACACTATAATCTACAATTTCCACACACACACTACTCCTTACTTCTTTCTTACATTAGCAGGGTGTATAAACATTAATTTTATTTATTATTATTTTAATATATTATTTTATTTTTTAGTTTCCCTTTCCCTTTCCCCTTTTTCTTTTATTTATTCATTTTTTTTTTTTTGGTTTTCTCTTCTTTTTTTTTTTAATTTAGTTATTTCTTTGCTTTTCTCTTTTCCATATTTTATTATTATTATTTTTATTTATTTCTCCCCCCCCAGTCAATCTTATATTTTCATTTATATTATTTTCACCATCTTGATGTTTCCATACAATACTATTTGATTCTTATAAAAATGGTATTCCAATGAACCCATCAAAAACCACCTTTGTTCATTCCTTTTACGTTTCCCTCTATTTTTTTTTGCTATTCTTTTTTTTGCGTGCACGATTTAATTATGAGTAAATCGCCGGTGTTGCGGAACTCATTTAAATAAATAAATAAAAAAAAAAAAATTATTAGCGACTTAATGGAAATCAGCTATTGAGGTCGCACTCTTGACGCAATTTTCGAAATTTTTCTTTAAATGTCCATCGACATCGAAAATTCGAAATACATCTCTTACTATACGTTGGACCGAAAAATGGAATAGAACCAATCTTATTGCAAATGTAATGGTCTATAAATGGCATTATATATGTCATTATTCTCTGTCTTGAGTATTAACCGAGATATTTGCATTTTCCAGTTTTCAGCCTTCAGCAAATCCCCGCTTCTACTCATGTTACATAAACAATATTCTGTTATATAATAAAGCACATTATTCGAAGCTTAAATAAAAAATATTGTTTTCAAGAGACTTTTATTATACTACTAGGTACATGCAAATATGTTCTGGACCCCCTCCCTCCCCGTATTAAGTTCATGAGGTATAAAATTTGATTGATTGAGATACTCATTATTCTATGATTCATTATAAATTACAGTACCATATATAGTAAATAGTTTTCAATCAGATAAATACGTTATATTCAAATATATTTCATTAATTGCACTTCGTTCCTGTCTATAATCTATCTGTTCACCGCTGCGATGGCCGCCTTGTTTGTGTTACGATTCCGACGCTTTCCGTTGTAGATATTATTAACTTTTAAACTGAATAAAAGTTTTCTTCTTACCGTTTGTATTAATTCGCTTAACATACACGGTGGTGTTACCAATATGTAGATTTATCTGCTGTAAACCTTCCCGTAGGAAATCTGCTGTTTACGCAGCCCCTGCGAGACGGACTTTTTCGTACTTTACTCGGAAATGTTTATTTGATTCATATCATACTTTATATTTACGAGTAACAGTTTCAATCAACGCCAATATTAACAGTTTGACTGCCCATTCCGCCTCGGGGCGTGAAGCGCGACGAAGAGGGGATGCCCGTCACGCCAAAGGGCGGCAACGGTTCATACCGCGTTCCAGGAGTTAGTGTGACTCGCATCTGCCTGAGAGCGTTGTATCGCACGGGCCTCGCGCCAAATTTCAAATTTTGCTAACGTTTTCGGGCATGATGGGTACCTAAGATGGAAATTCCTTCCTAGGTGCCCGTCACGCCCAAAGGAGTAATTTTTATTTCCTCCCTTTTTTAACGCCCACATTAGATTTGCAACAAATACCATTGGTTTTTTTAAAATATTTATGCATATTTCAAGTCAAATAACACGAAAAATGTAATGGGCCTCCAACCAAATTCACTTATTTTTGTGGGCAGTCAAACTGTTAAGCGAGTCACTCCCTTGTGTTCTGCCGTCAGTAACCCCCCTACTTATCAGAAGAATTTTCGAATTTTTTCTTCAAATGTCCATCGATCCTACCTAGTAGATGACGAAAATGAGGTCCGTTCAAAACTGTATATATATATATATATATATATATATATATATATATATATATATATATATTTGTTTGTTACCGCTCTAAATATTTGTTCTATACATTTATTCTCTATCTTGAATACTAACCGAGATATTTGCATTTTTGTTAATTGTGGGCCGATAACGGATGACTGAATTTCCCGCCAAAAGCTAGTTCGGCCGTTTCCTTAACTGCTCGGCTCTCGTGAAATTTCTCTATTGTAAAACATCACGTTGGAAATCTGCTTAGTTTACGCAGCCCCTGCGTGACGGACTTTTAGCAGATTTCCCTTAAGGTGGTCGTACTCTTGACGCGAGTTTCGAAAAATTTCTTCAATTGCCCATCGATCCTACCCAGGGGATAACGAAAATGAGGCCTGTACAAAATTATATATATATATATATATATATATATATATATATATGTGTGTGTGTGTGTGTGTGTGTGTGTGTGTGTGTCTGTTAACGCTCTAGTGGTCGCAATTTTTGATTGGTCGTTATCTCGGATTTTAATCGTTTTATGTAAAAAGGAAGATTAAGTTCGTTAATGGCTGAAATCGGACCGGTGGGAGGGGGGGTTTGAAAATTCAAAATATCTCCGTTATTATTCGTCGGATCGAAAAATTGTATAAAAACAATCTTATTGCAAATTAAAATTTACTATAAATATTGTTTCATACATTTATTCTGTATCTTGAATATTAACCAAGATATTTGCATTTGTATTCATTGTGTCATCGGCAGGAGTCGGCTATGTTCGGGACTTTCCGCCGAGAGCTCTGGCGGCCGTTTCCGTTACGATTCGTCCCTCTTGAATAGGATTAGTGATACCTTACTACTACAGTTGATATTGGGCAGATTTATCTACTGTATACCTTCACGTGGGAAGTCTGCTTAGTTTACGCAGCCCCTGCGTGACGGACTTTTTACATATAAATAGAGAATATTTGGTGAGATGAGATCACAATCTGCTCTTCCTGCTTAATTTGTAGTAAATATAAAGAAATTTGCATTAATATTAAAAAAAGAATAAAGCCTGAAACTTTTAATGTCATTGCTTTTTATATATATTTTCATAATGCAAAGGTGATAAGTCTTTTTCAACAATTAGAGTTTTTTTTTCTTCTAAACGAACCGTCTAAATTTAAAGAAAGATCAAAGTTAGAAAATGTTTTCTTGAGAGGAAAAACTTATAAAATACTTGAGATTATCCTCTGCCGGCATTCTTTGAAGAACTTTATTCTGAAAGCCTACCTTGCAAAATTCGCCGCTATATGATTCGCGTTCCCTTTGAACTTCAATTAGGAGTCCGTAATAAAAACTGCTTAGGTGGGGGTCCCACCTCTTTTACATAAACCGACGCTTTTATACGAGAACTTATAAGTTTTATCATAAAAAAAAAAATCTTTTGATGAAATGTTAACACAATTACTTCTGACACCTAATAATTTTCAAAGCGGTAGTTAACAAAAAAAAAAAAAAGTCCTCCAAGCAGGGGTTGCGTAAACTAAGCAGATTTCCCTGGAGACGTTTAATAATAGATGAATCTACATACTAGAAACACACCACCGTGAATATTAAGTGAATAAATACAAACGGAAATAAGAAATCTTTCCCCTCCTGACGGGAAGTGCCTAAAATATAAACAAATAGGTCTGTCAGCTTCTCCTGAAAGAAAAACAATTACTGAAATATATCAGAATATAACATATTAATTTTATTGAAAACTATGCACTTTATCTATTACTGTAATTTTATAATGAATCAGAATAATTTTTATCTCAATCAAAATTTAGTAGTCCAAGAAATAAAGACTGGGGGGGGGGTCACTGGAAACAATTTAAAGGTCTCTTGAAAACAATATTTCGTATTTAAGCTTCAAACTATATATATATATAATTTTGAACGGACCTCATTTTGGTCATCTACTTGGTAAGATCGATGGACATTTGAAGAAATATTTCGAAAATCGCACCATGAGTACGACCTGAATAGCTGATTTCACTTTAGAGAAATCTGCTAAAAAAGTATTTAATTTGCCATGACATTCATTTGTCTGTTATAATATACATTGATCAATAACTTAGAACATACATTAACCACTCTGAGCAATTCATATAATAATTTACTTAAAATGTCAATCATGTATTAGCTTTTACAGGATAATAACGATATTACGCCTGAGAACCATGTCAGTGTAAGATATGGGATACAAAACGTCCGTCACGCAGGGGCTGCGTAAACTAAGCGGACTTCCCACGTGAAGTTATAAAATAGAGAAATCTCCATACGAGAGCCGAACAGTTACGGCAAATAGCCGAACTAGCTTTTGGCGGGAAACTCAGTCGTCCGTTACGGCCCAAACTTAATAAAAATGCAAATATCTCGGTTAATATTCAAGATAGAGAAGAAATGTATAAAACAATATTTTTAGTAAATTTAATTTACAATAAGATTGTTTCTATACAATATTTTGATCCAACGTATGGTAACGGAGATATTTCAAATTTTGGAAACTACCCCCACTAACCCCCCCCCCTCCCCCTCCCCCTGGTCCGATTTTACCCATGAACGAAAGAGATCTTTTTGCATTAAGCGTTTAAATATCAAGTTTGGTAACGATCAAACAAATATATATATCATTTTGAACGGATCTCATTTTCGTCATCTCCTGGGTAGGATCGATGGGCATTTGAAGGATTTATTCGAAAATCGCGTCATGAGTACGACCGCAATAGCTGATTTCCCTCAAGGGAAATCTACTAAAAATGTTGTACTTGAGTATGCTGGCTATAATAGGTCTTATTGTTAATGGGAAAGGTACTGCTAATAAACATAGAAAATTCAGCCCGGGTGCAAATGTGTACATGTCATTAACATCACATGAAAGTTACAGAATGAGGAAAAATCCTTCATTCATATTAAACATTTTTTTTAATATAGTTTGACTATCAGAAGATTTATGTAATTGAAAAAAAAATGACTGTACAAATAATAAACATATTCAACTATTGATTCATATAGAATTAGTAACACTTTTGTAGAGTTGAAATGAATTTTGGAATGCAACTGATTTATACTATTGCAATAGATACATACCTTTGGGCTGTGTAAGATGAGTTTTGAAGAATTTTTTAGATTATTCAAATATAATATTTTTGAATTCCAAACATGACTTTTGTCCACCTAACTTGTGTTAATCGAAACACTGTGTTTTTTGTTCCATTCATCAACACGAAAAGGTTTATTTTTACAATAAATATACGATGGTCATGTTGAAACAGAATGCGTAGGTATAAAGAAAACTCTGTGTAAAATAATACAATCAAAAGCTTTTCGAAGAGAAAATGAAACTGAGAAATACATAACATAAATTAACATAATATTGCCAAGAGCATACAGATACAAATGGAAATTTGGCTTCAAACAAAATGAAATGAAATAGAAATGTGTTGATATGAAAAACATGAAGAAATTGTGGGGAAAGCCCGATGAAAAGCTGGGGCTCCATTTGTGTAAGAGTGGAAATTCGGTGAGCGTGGAGTCGGTTCCCCAGATTTGACAATATTCTTTCATTCCTATTTCGTAACCCTTCACCCTCATAAAGGTCGGAAAACTCCCAACATTGTATACGCGTGATATATATATATATATATATATATATATATATATATATATCTGTGTGTGTGTGTGTGTGTGTGTGTGTGTGTGTGTGTGTGTTGTGTTTAATTGGAAATATTGTCTATCTGTCCTCCTGTTTGTAACTCGATCATCGAAAATGGCTGGTAATGGAGTATTTTTTTGAATTTTCATATTTGTGAGTCTTATTAATCCCAAGAAGCAGTATAGGAAATATGATATTCGGAATTTTAGCAGATTTCCCTTAAGGGAAATCAGCTATTGAGGTCGTACTCATGACGCGAGTTTCGAAAAAATTTTTCAAATGTCCATTGATCCTACCAAGGAGATGACGAAAATGTGGTCCGTTCAAAATTTTATATATATATATATATATATCTATATATATATATATATATATATATATATATATATATATATATATATATATAATTTTATATATTTGTCTTATAACGCTCTAGTGGTCGCAATTTTTGTTTGATCGTTACCAAACTCGGAATTTAATCGTTTTATGTAAAAAGGAAGATCAAGTTCGTTAATGGCTGAAATCGGTCCAGTGGGAGGGGGGGGTTTAGAGGGGGGATTTTCGGAAAATTCGAAATATCTCCGTTATTATGCGTCGGATCGAAAAATTGTATAGAATCAATCTTATTACAAATTAAATTTACTATAAATATTTTTCTATACATTTATTCCCTATCTTGAATATTAACCGAGATATTTGCATTTTTATTAAATTTGGGCCGGTAACGGATTTTTGAGTTTCCCGCCAAACCTAGTTCGTCCCTTTGCCGTAACTGTTTGGCACTCGTATGGAGATTTCTCTATTGTATTTACATTACGTGGGAAATCTGCTTAGTTTACGCAGCCCCTGCGTGACGGACTTTTCTACTAGGAGCGGGATTTTACTACATTCGAATTAGTGTTATGAAAATAACGTCCGTCAGGCAGGGGCTACGTAAACTAAGTAGATTTCCCATGTGAAGTTTTACAATAGAGAAATTTCACGAGAGTCGAGCAGTAAAGGAAACGGACGAATTAGTTTTTGGCGAGAGCCACCCGTCCGTTAGCCGCCCAGATTTAATAAAAATGCAAATATCTCGGTTAATATTCAAGATAGAGAATAAATGTATATAACAATATTTATAGTACATTTAATTTGCAATAAGATTAATTCTGTACAATATTTCGATCCGACGTATAGTAACGGAGATATTTCGAATTTTCGGAAATTTCTCCTCTAAACCCCCTCTCTTACTGCTCCGATTTCAGCGATTAACGAACATGATCTTTCTTTTTAAATAAAACAATTAAATATCGAGTTTGGTAACGATCCCACAAAAATTGCGACCGCCAGAGCGGTAACAGACAAATATATATATATATATATATATATACAGTTTTGAACGGACCTCATTTTCGTCATCTAATAGGTAGGATCGATGGACATTTGAAGAAAAAGTTTGAAAATTCCGTCAAGAATACAACCTCAATAGCTGATTTCCCTTCAGGGAAATTTGCTAAAAGGCAAAGAACGAAAATTTACATATTTTAGTTTTCGGACATCTATAAACCCCCACTACTACTCATTTCATTTTAACAATTAGCTATTATATCATGAACCACTTCATTCCAAGGTTAAATACTATATATGGCTTTCATTAAACTTTTACATTCTAAGATACAAACAAATTCATTGCGTGATGACGTCACCAATTATGATGTTACGTTCTTGGCTCGAAAGTTTTTTTTAGCAGATTTCCCTCAAGGGAAATCAGCTATTGAGGTCATACTCATGACGCGGTGTAGAAAATTTTCTTCAAAAGTCCATCGATCCTACCCAGGAGATGACGAAAATGAGGTCCGTTCAAAATTATAAATATATATATATATATATATATATATATATATATATATATTTGTCTGTTAACGCTCTAGCGGTCGCAATTTTTATCTGATCGTTACCAAACTCGATATTTAAACGTTTTATGCAAAAAGACAGATCAAGTTCGTTAATGGCTGAAATCGGGCTAGTGGAAGGGGGGGTTTAGAGGGGGGATTTTCGAAAATTCGAAATATCTCTGTTACCATACTTCGGATCACAAAAGTGTATAGAACCAATCTCATTGCAAATTAAATTTACTATAAATATTGTTATATACATTTATTCTCTATCTTGAATATTAACCGAGATATTGACATTTTTATTAAATTTGAGCCGATAACATATGACGGAATTTCCCTCCAAAAGCTAGTTCGGCCCTTTGCCGCAACTGTTCGTCTCTCGTATGGAGATTTCTCTATTGTATAACTTCACGTGGGAAATCTGCTTACTTTAGGCAGCCCTTGCGTGACGGCTTTTTATTTTGAATAAATTAGCTGGATTAATTAGAATTTCTCTCTCTCTCTTCTTACACTTACTCTTTGCTCATTACAAGAACAAACAGGTGTTGGTAAATTTTATAATTAACAAGGAGCGTTATGAATAATTTTGCCGGCTTACAAGGAGGATATTAATTAATTTTCTTGGAATATACATATTTGCGTGACGTCTTGAAGTCCTTTATTAAACATCCAAACCACCCGCGTCCTTTCAGCTGATATTAAACTACTGCGGTTTTTCAAGCGACTCGGACCCCAACTCTAGGAATTGTAATGCACCCTTCGTTTATAAATAAATATCTGCCTAAGGTAAATGAAATATGGTATGTAATGAATTATTAAGAATGTTTAATTAAGAAGCATACTCCGCTAAAATAGAAGTACTTATGAGCATTTAAAACTTCCAGTCTTTCCTGAAATAGAGTTAATTACAGTTTTAAGTACATATAAAATTTAAGCAAATACATGTTTTTAGCAAAATATAATACAAAGCACAATAAACATATTTATGAACTCTAAACCCATCCCCAGCCTTATAACGGAGAAATTCTTATTTTTTATTTTTTTTAAATTGTGGAAAACAGTGAATAAAATTTAAGAAAATTATTTTTTCCATCCTCATAAACCGGGACATTAATATTATTTTCGTACTGTTATGTTCTTGGAAAGGAAAGAAGAACACACAAAAAGAAAAAAGTCCGTCACACAGGAGCTGGTTAAATTAAGCCGATTTCCCATGTGCTTTTTTGATACAAGTAATTTCACATCTCAACATATTTTCCATTTTTATGAAAAACCCCGAAGAGTTGGGTGGAGCAAAAAAAATTAATAATAACTCGATTAGTACTTGAGTAACCAAAAAATACATAGAACGAAAATTGTAAAGCTGCAATAGTTAAACAAGATTGATTCTATAACATTTTACTACCTCACAAATAATAGCGGATATATTTTGATTTTACTTATCACCCCTCCTCTCTACACCTCCACTATTTTGAAAATCACAGATACGATCTTTAGTGTTGAAATACCAGGTAAAATATCAAGTACGATATAGTTCAAATGAACATTTTCGAAGCAAGAACGTAAAACCGAAATCGCACAATGAATTTGTATGGATCTCGGATAACAAAGACCCAATGGAAACAATACATTTATTTATTTTCTACCTTCAATATTACCAAGATATTGTGACTTTTTAGTTTTCAACCTTCAGTTAATCTCTTCTCCTACTCATGTCACATAAACAAAACTGTTATATCATGAACATTTCATTCGAAGTTTAAATACCAGATACTGTCTTCAATAGTTTTAATTATGCGAGATATATGCAAATTCTTTGTGCGAAAACGTAATCAATTATCGAAGATTGATTATGTCTTGAAAAATGAAAGTCTTGAAAATTTACGTTTGATCTATAGCAACTGTTTTAGTAAACACTTAAGATAATATTTGTTATTGGAAATCGGACCTGGGATTAAGAGGAGACGGCTCCTATTCGAAAATTCCCAAATGTCTTCGTTATATTGAGTTGGATAGTAAGTTGTTATAGAACCAATCTTGTTAAGCTATTGTTGCTCTACGATTGTTGTTCTATGCATTTTTGTGTTAATCAAGTTTTAAGCGAGTTATTTGTAGCTTCATGTATTAAGCCTTTAGTAACCACCCTCCCAACATCTCTTCTACTCGCCGGTGGTAGGCATAGATATGTGGTTTGTTTAGACAGTGTGAGACGGATTATTTTTTTATAAATACTGCTTTCTTTATTCTTTCAAACAATATTTCATGATATCCTTCTTCCAGAAAAACTATTGTACTTGAGTATTTCAATCTTTGAAAACTTATAAATTGTTAGAGTCCTATATTCTCCCTGTTGGAAGGCAATGGGATCATGCCTCTCCCCCCCAAGACGGATTCCCTTTCATAGAAGTTCCGATCGGTTTGTCGCAGAGAAAATAACGGCTCACCTTGGAGGAATGGAAGAGAAAAGAAAAGCAGTTTGTATTGGGTAAAAAACGGGGGGCCATCTCAGCTGTCAGAAGTTGAATGAGAGAAGGGGCGCCCTCTATTGGCCGATCTGACATACACAATGGGCAGATTTCCTCCATCGGCAACAATGGAAGCAGCTCCTAGATCAGAGAAGCTACACCCATTAACTTACAAGGGGAAGAACAATTTTTTTTAGGGGGGTAGGGGGTGTTTTTACGAATGGAAAAACTCGAATATTACTAGCTATTTGGAAGACATAAGTCATTTCTAAGAAGTGGATCACGTATCGTGCAGACTCTTATCAGTTTAGCACAATATCTAATTCGATTTTTTTTTTCAAATGTCCATCGATCCTACCTAGTAGATGACGAAAATGAGATCCGTTCAGAACTATATATAATATTTGTCTGTTACCGCTCTAGCGGTCGCAATTTTTGTTTGATCGTTACCAAACTCGATATATAGTCGTTTCATGTAAAAAAAAAAATCAAGCTCGTTAACGGCTGAAATCGGACTAGTGGGAGGGAGGGTTTAGAGGGGAGGATTTTCGAAAATTTAAAATATCTCCGTTACTATACGTCGGATCGAAAAATTGTACTGAATCAATCTTATTTTAAATTAAAGTTACTATAAATATTGTAATATACATTTATTCTCTATCTTGAATATTAACCAGGATATTTGCATTTTTATTAAATCAGGACGGCTAACAGAAGGGTGACTTTCCCACCAAAAGCTAGTTCGGCCGTTTTCTTAACTGCTCGACTCTCCTGAAATTTCTCTATTGTAAAACTTCACGGGGGAAATCTGCTTAGTTTACGCAGCCTCTGTGTGACGGACTTTTTTTATATATTTCCACCTCTGCCTCCGTTGTTCCTTTGGGTTTCCCCATACCAGCGGACTCCATTTATTAAGATATATAAAATATTTGAAGAGATAAATTTCGCCAGGTAACTTAGTCTAGCTCACCGAGCACAGCTAAGCATTAAAGTGCAATATTTGGGAGATTTAGTTAAGTCCGAAAAGTCCTAGGGGAACCCGCAGCTGCGACTCCTTTGCCTCTGTTCAGAGATGTTGCAGCAAGAGCCTAATTAACTAGCCTACATACCTAAAGCTTAAACTCACATAAACAATGCAAATATACATATTATTTACAAATGAATACATTTTTACTTCGTTTTCAACACCTCTTGAGCAAATGTCCTGAAGGCTGAAAATCTATTAGCGTCGTTTACAAACATATGGTAGCTCTCAGGAGGCCAGTTCACATATGAGAAAGCATTCATTACCTGAATTCACTTAGCATTGAAACGCGGATATTGGAGGATCACGTGGTCAGCCGTATCCAACTCGCCACAGGGGCACAATGGGGATTCCTTTCGTTTGAAGAAGTGGAGCTTGTTATTGAAGTCCCCGTGACCACTGATAAGTTGGCTGGTGAAGTAATCTAGGACGTACCATGTCAGCTTAGTTCTGGTCCTGACATCTGGGAAAAACCTGTACGTCTCTTTTAATCTCTTGGGCAGGATCGATGTAAATTATAGAAATGGTTCGAAAATCGCATGATGAGTAAAACCTCCCCTTTAGAGAAATTCTCTAAAAGTTAAAGCACCCAACACAGCCCAATAATAGGTGGCAAATACCATATTATTTCTCTCTTAGGCAGCATTGCACTGACTAACTAATTCACATAATCATTATTATCCCGAATGCGCCAAAGAATGAGGTTGCTGTCCACAGGGCCCTCATATGTGCAAAGTGTGCAATGCACACGGGCGCAATCCTTTAGGGGCGCCAAAACCAAGAGTCCAAAAATAAAATAGATTTTATTCTGTTTATTTCATTTTGATATTTCAGTCTAAAAAAATATGACTTTTTAAGTTAAGTTCTTTGCTTTATTTTATACACATACCTACCACAAAAAAAAAAAAGATAATTCAAAATGCCTTAAGGGGCCCCACAAATCCATTTTTTCACACAGGCACCAGTAGCCCTCCAATTGGTCCTTTATTAATTTCCAAGAAAACTTTAAACGGTTTGCTTGGGTCACTAGAGAAATTCTATCGGATGCTTTTATAAAATAATAAATAATATCAATTCTGAAAACGATTGTAATATCAATATTTAATCGTTTTAATGTTAAGGAGTCAAACATAATGACTTTTCTCTCAATAAATATGTACCAAACAATATTGTTTGCGAAACAAAACATTATTTATTTTACAAAAATAGTATAACACATAAATCATAACCATAAAATCTGCAAATATCTCAAAGTGCGCAGTGTATTTCAATTTATCTCAAAACGTAAAACTTCAATGAGAACTATATTTGGTATTTATGCTTCAAATAAAGTGCTTTAAAACATAACAGCTTGACATGGTTATCTTGGATCAAGATATATATATATATATATTATCAAGATTGTGAAAAAACGTACATAACAAAATTTCTGTAACAACTTTTTCAATATTGTTTTTATACAATTTTTCGATATTAGGAATTTTTGAAATTGCCCGTCTCTAACCCCTCCCCCTCAACCGGCCTGATTTCAGTCCTTAAGGAACTTGACCTTTATTTTTATACAAAACGTTTAAATATCGAGTTTGGTAACAATTAAACAAAAATTGTGACCGCTAGACATATATATAGTTTTGAACGGACTTAATTTCGGGATCTCCTGGGTAGGATCCATAGACATTGTATAAAATTTAAGAATATGCTTCAAGCCCCCAACTACAAACGTACATATTTCGGAAAAAGTATTATTTTCAGAAGTAAAACTCTTTAAAGCTCAGTAGAGGGAAAAGGGGGTTTCTGGAACACTTTAAAACCCTACAAAAAAGAAAACGAACAAGCCTAATATTTTACAACGCAAATATTTCTAAAAATCCTCAAAAAACAATGTTTTTTCCCCTCCATAAGTTATATAAAAAAGGTATGAAAAATCATAAAAATAAGGTAAAATTTCTTTAATAAATGGAGCTTTTAAAAAAGATAAAACAAGTTGATCAATGTCAAAGTATTCCAATAATTAAACTATCAGAGTTAAAAAAAATAGTTATTTATTATACAAGTGACGAAAGTAGATCATTTTACAACTCGAGTGAAACTTTTACCCACGCGAGCGAAGCGAGTGTGGTAATTTCACGAGAGTTGTAAATTCTACTTTCGTCACGAGTGTAATATTAAATTTTTTCTGTAATCGTGTAATACATGATCAGATCTAACCAGAATATGAACAAAATTAGGATGTTGTGAAGATTATGGTGTATGTAGTTGGTAGGTTATAAGCATGGTTGTGAAAGGTTATAAGCATAGTTATAAAACAACTAGTGATGATTGTGAAGTAGTGCGGTTATAAACAAGGAAGGTAATTTTTATTATATTTAAATTTTAAAATATATTGATTATTTCCACCAATAATTAATTCACATTTCAATTTATTTTGTTAAAATAAATTCTTACAATGTTAAGAAACATTTAAAAGCATTTAATTTCCAACTTCAAATTATTTTTTAATTTATACTTATTACTAATTAAGAAGACAATACACTTTCTTCACTTGTGAAGAAAGTGATTACTTTCTTCACTCTATTGCAAAATGTTTCACTTTCTTCACTCATTTCAGTTTAGTAATGTTACCATTATTGAACGATTACAGAAAAAATCCTTTATATCCAATTAAAGAAGATAAATTAAAAATTTTTCTACCAGATAGATTTAATGATAAATTTTCTAAAAAAGATATTCAAACATTAAATATCATTTGTTTATAATGGGAAAAAAGAAATAGGTGATGGTAAGAAGATTCATGTTATTGAATTTCTAGAAAACGAAGATGTAATAAAGAAAAAGGTATGTAAATCTAAAAAAAGTGAAGGTGATAGCGATGATTAAATTAATTGAATAAATTTAATTATTTTAATGTTTTAACCTTATTTTTATGATTTTTCATACCTTTTTTATATAACTTAAGGAGGGGAAAAAGCATTGTTTTTTTTTTAGGATTTTTAGAAATATTTGCGTTGTAAAATATTAGGCTTGTTCGTTTCCTTTTTTGTAGGGTTTTAGTGTTCCAGAAAGCCCCTTTTCCCTCTACTAAGCTCTACCCGAATGTATCAAATCTATTAAAGATATACTCTTTGTTTAAAAATAAATTATAGAACTTCATGTATGACGGATGTTTTTTATACACAAGATGAATGCTTTCAAAAATGTTCAATTATTAAATAAAACTACTAAATATTCGTCATAAAAGTAGGTCTGAAATAATTTTGTGATGAGGTACATTGTCTCTATAAGGTGGGACACTTTTCTCATCATTTATAAAGCTTATCATCCATTAATAAGTTTGCATGTCAATAAACTAAAAAAAAATGTACATATTATGAATTCTGTTAGAATTGGTAATGAAACTAATTTATTGTATATTATTATTTAAATTGATGAATTTTATACTATGTATCCTTAAAATTCGACCATTATTTCAGAGTGTTTGACGATTTTTTTCTAAATGATCCCCAAGTAAAATTTACATCTATGAATTTCATTGATTCGTAGTCAAATATAACTTTGCGGCTGCAATAAAAAAAAAAAAAAAAAAACTTGATATCCGTTTAGAAAAATAACATTCATGTATTGCTAGCTGATGTTGTTTTGAATAAAAATAATACTGGCAAAGTTTGTTTTATCTTTAATTTGCCTCATGCTCAAACAGAAATTCCCAACTCTCAATGTTTATATAATACAGTATGTCAACAAGTAATACAATTTATTTAACTCTTATTTTATCCTTATTTTTCTTTTCTTTTTTTTCTTTGCTACTATTTATGTTATTGACTGCGGCTACTCACCATATTTACTAGTGGTGGACAATTCACTTCGTTTTACAACTCTATTAAAATAAATACTAATACTAGCAATATATATATATATACAACTCTAATAAAAAACATATGATACTCAACTCATGGCAGAAAACTTGGTTTACCACAACTGATAACAAATTTCGAGAACTGAAGCATACACTTGGTGAATGGCCTTCCTCAAAAAGGCTAATTAGAAGAGAAGAAGTAGTTTTAGCGAGGTTGAGAATTGGCCATTCACGACTAACTCACACTTACCTACTTACTGGAGAAGACGAACCCTACTGCCAACACTGTAACTGTAGACTTATTCACATCATTCCACATCAATTCAACCACACCATGACACCCATGATTTCAGATTTTGTTGAATTTTATTTTGGGGGTTCTATTCATTGATTTAAGAAACCATACCAAATATCTTTGATATATCTTTAACGGTTTGGATTTTATGGCCTCTTAAAGTTTTGTGATTTTAGTGTTTTCTATCGATTAGGAACTGTAAAGTTAAATTGTTTTCAGTTCAAAAATAATTTGTAACTTTCTTATTTACGAACCAATTTTGATGGAATTTTTTGTGTGTATTCATAAATATATTTAAAAACAATAAAAAAATAAACTAAGGTACCAAGTAAGTATTTGTGGACAGGAAAAAATTGCAAAGTGTCAATTTGATGAATAAATGATAAATAAAAGTAACTAAAAAGATAGTTTACATAGGTTTATTGTACAATAAATACAGTTTACATTATTGTTTACCCCAGTTAAGTGTACTTTAATATATACCATTCTTATGGTTGTTTTGGTCAATGTTCTTTACAATTTTAAAGTATTGTTTAATTTTGCTTCAACACTTGACATACATTGTTGAGAAAACTGGTACTTTCTTCCTTTCATTGTTTTTGAAGATTCCACAGTCGTAATAATATGAAGAATGGGTACAGCACATATATCCTCCTTTTTAGGCCAAGAAAATGATGCTGAAGGTCCATGGGGATGAAGGAACTGTACTGTGACATCTTGTTCTTTGGTGTTCACCTCACTCACCATGCCAAAGAACCACAATCTGTCATATACACAAGCAATGAAACATCCTGGGCTTAAATCTTTCAATGTTACTTGACTCTTTGGTCGATTGTTCAATAAATTATAAGTTAGAGCTGGTTTTTCGTCCTTGCTAATTCTTCGAGCCTCAATGGTTCCGGTTTCATCTATTGACTGAAAGTTGTGAAATGATCTTGTCCCTAGAAGAGTTTGAACATCTTTGAAGCGACCTTCCAAAGCAGGACGAGTTATTTCAACTATTTCCTTAGATATGAAAAAAAAACTGACTTTTTCTATTCTGGTTTTGCAAAAGTCAAACAATTGAGCCACTGATATTATTTGATTTTCTAAGGGTCTTTGCAAACGTTCCTTCCGAGCTAATCGTTTCACTGTACCTCCAATTCCATCTCATTCTGTTTTACAATGACTAGTAGCAAAAAAAGACCATTGGGCCCGAATTTCAAAATCTTTCTCATGTAGGCACAGATTTATGAAATTGTACTTATTTTTGCACTGAGCAGCACACCCATCACTGAAGTAATGAACTTTTTTGATATGTGGGCGGTTTTCTTTCAAAAATTCAATCACATATTTTTGGATTTCATACACCATACTTATATCGTGTTTGAGGTCATCAGATATAATGCAAAGGGGTAGGACAATATTTTTCTCAGTTGCATCTTTGCAGTATATGATGACAGGATGTATAGTGCAAGAATTTGAGGTTCAGTGGTTTCCTTGGGCTTCGTCTTGTAATGTGAATGAATAATTTTCACTAAAGTTCAAAAGGAGATGTTTCCTTCAATTTTTTAAAAGTTGTTGATTGTAATTTAGCAATGTAAGAATGAGGTATCAGTTTGTGAAGTTTTTCAACTAACGTTTCAATGAATTTTTCAACAGTGCTGGAACACTGTATCATTTCTGTTCTATCTGTGGACACCCACTGATTGTACTTAATGACGTCTTCCTCGTCATAGTCTTCGAATTTTGATTCTAAAATTTTAATCAGTTGATTTTTTGAAATTTTCATGCCTGAACAAGCCAGTGAGCCTGTTGAGGAAGAGATTTTTTTGTTACAACTTGATTAGTTTCTTTACATTGTACAGCTGCAGTTTTATGAATTAAGATAACTTAAATACCACTGTTTTAAAATTAACTTTAATTATATACCATTAACTATTTTACTTCTGAGCTCTTAGTTACATTTATTTATCATTTTCTTTTAATTCATACAAATTTCTAAATTTTTCTATATATTTATTTTTAAACTTGGAATAAACAATGAAGGGGTCAAATAACCATTAATTTTATTGTTTTAGGTGGTAGGTCATATGTCTTAGAACATAAATAAAAAAAGATTTCCATGATTATCTTTTTCCCTTTTGGAGATATTCAATTTTACGTGAAACTATATATTTGCTTTCTGAAAAGCTCAAATTGACACTTTGCAATTTTTTTCTGTCCACAAATACTTACTTGGTACCTTAGTTTATTTTTTTATTGTTTTTAAATATATTTATGAATACACACAAAAAATTCCATCAAAATTGGTTCGTAAATAAGAAAGTTACAAATTATTTTTGAACTGAAAACAATTTAACTTTACAGTTCCTAATCGATAGAAAACACTAAAATCACAAAACTTTAAGAGGCCATAAAATCCAAACCGTTAAAGATATATCAAAGATATTTGGTATGGTTTCTTAAATCAATGAATAGAACCCCCAAAATAAAATTCAACAAAATCTGAAATCATGGGTGTCATGGTGTGGTTGAATTGATGTGGAATGACCCAACGGTTATCTCTGCATTTTTTAGTATTATGTCTTCATTAAGCCTTAATAACATTCTAATATTAACAACTAGTATATATTCTTACATTTACTACAAAAATAATAAACTTTGTTTATTAGAGTTATTTTGGATTGAAAAATTAAACACACATGCCTTATTACTGCACAATTTATTTGACAATGCACAACACACTTGCTAAATAATTCCTTATTATTACTCACAGTATGCACTTCACTGTTCTTATTTGCACAGTACAGTAACTCACGATCACTGAAGTTCACAAAAACAAAGTACTGCACTGAAGTTCACAAAGAACACGGCACTACACTGAAGTTCACAAAGAACACGGCACTGCACTGTTCTTTACATAAACACGGTACTACACTGTTCTTTGTATAAACACGGTACTACACTGTTCTTTGTATAAACACGGTACTGCACTGTTCTTTACTTAAACACGGTACTACACTGTTCTTTACTTAAACACGGTACTACACTGTTCTTTACTTAAACACGGTACTACACTGTTCTTTACTTAAACACGGTACTACACTGTTCTTTACATAAACACGGTACTACACTGTTCTTTACATAAACACGGTACTACACTGTTCTTTATATAAACACGGTACTACACTGTTCTTTACTTAAACACGGTACTACACTGTTCTTTATATAAACACGGTACTACACTGTTCTTTACATAAACACGGTACTACTCTGTACTTTACATAAACACGGTACTACACTGTTCTTTATATAAACACGGTACTACACTGTTCTTTACTTAAACACGGTACTACACTGTTCTTTACATAAACACGGTACTACTCTGTACTTTACATAAACACGGTACTACTCTGTACTTTACATAAACACGGTACTACACTGTTCTTTACATAACACTTTACCGAAACTAAAAGCACTGTTCACTAAAGCTGCACTGAACGCACTGTTACTCACTTGAAGAGAACTGAGAACAAACCTATCTCTCGAACAACCTGGACCGCTTTGAAAGACGAGTGGCGAGATAAAAGAAAACTGTCCAGACAAGCCTAGATCCCTGACGGGTATCGCCCAGAACATTCTTGGGCGCCAAAGGTCCTACCTTCGGGTGGTTACTTTCATTTACTTCGCCCTCATTTTGAATCAGATCCAAAATTACATACAACCAACAATTTTTGAAAATTTTATATCATTCGTATGATGTATCCATGTTTTCTGTTTCTCGAAGATTAACCGAAATATTTACATGTTTTAGTATTCTGTAGTTAATAACCCTCCAGATCTACCCTGGGGATTTTCATTTACTGGATTACTAAACATCTCGTATTCATCTGGGGTTTGAGATCTTCGGCGCGTTATGTGCCAGCTTCTGGAAACTTCGCTTAGTTTACGGAGCTTCTGCGTCACGGACTTCCTCGTTCATGGCCGGGAGAAATTTGAAGCACTTATAAACATACTTGTCTGATGGAGAAATTTGAAGCACTTATAAACATACTTGTCTGATGTAGAAATTTGAAGCACTTATAAACATACTTGTCTGATGGAGAAATTTGAAGCACTTATAAACATACTTGTCTGATGGAGAAATTTGAAGCACTTATAAACATACTTGTCTGATGGAGAAATTTGAAGCACTTATAAACATACTTGTCTGATGGAGAAATTTGAAGCACTTATAAACATACTTGTCTGATGGAGAAATTTGAAGCACTTATAAACATACTTGTCTGATGGAGAAATTTTATTTGAACATTCCATTGTGTTCTTCTACCTTTCACTAATAATAATAAATACAGAGATAAGAGTTGCTCAGCTAAAACTATCCCTTTGCGGGACCCCATCTACAACATTATCAAAATTCAGGGTTTTCTGGAGATTCTGTACCCTCGAAAAGGATCGTAGTTTTGTCGAAAGGATTTCATATTGTATTTCGCGCTAAACTATACAAACCAGAACGCGCTCTGAGAGCGGTTAATTTGAAATCCCCTTCAACGAATTACAAGAAGGACGGGCTTCCAAACGGAGTCGGAATTAAACAAGTCCTGGGGCAATGGAGTAACAACCGAATTATCAACTACCAACTTGAGTTTCCAACTCTCCGGGGGGAGATGTGGAAGGTAATTGCACCGTTATTAATATTAGCACGGGCTAAGTAGGTTTAAGGATTCATGTGCTAAGTTTGCTAACCGGATTCGGGCGCTCAAATCATTTTCAATAAGTGAATCGCCGGAGGAAGTTTAAGTAGTAGCTTCATAGTAATGGCCAGTTCGTGCGTGAGATTTAATATCAAAAACTAAGTACAAAATTATGCCAGTTATTAGCCAAATCTTAGAATATTGAATTAGTTATGATTTACCTATAGGCAATTGGTCAGAATTTATTAAAACACTATTTCTCCTTAGCTAACAGAGAAGGTTAGCTTCTGAACGCTGAAAACAAGAAATATCAGTCACGCAGGGGCTCCGTCAACTAAGCATATTTCCCACGTTGGTGGGTTATCAATTAAACAATATCAGAACGTAAAATCTTACATGATGACGTCAAAGCACAGCGTATTTTCCCTGAGTAAAAGTTCAACTAAAACCATATTTGGTATTCGAGCTTGGAATAGTTCATGACATAGCTATTTATTATTAATATGACATAAGTAAGAGTGGGGGTTTACTGAAGGCAGTGAACTAAAAAATGAAAATATATCTGTTAATATTCACTATAGAGAATAATTTTATATAACAACATTTATAGAACATATAATTTTCAATAATATTTTTTCTGTGAAATTTCGGTGAAAACGGAGAATTTTCGGAATCCTCCTCCCGCTTGTCCGATTTCATTCTATCTTGATCTTTATTAGCAGATTTCCCTTAAGGGAAATCAGCTATTGAGGTTGTACTCATGACGGAATTTTCGACATTTTTCTTCAAATGTCCATCGATCCTACCTAGTAGATGACGAAAATGAGGTCCGTTCAAAACTGTATATATATATATCTATCTATATATTTGTCTGTTACCGCTCTAGTGGTCGCAATTTTTGTTTGATCCTTACCAAACTTCATATTTAAGCGTTTTATGTAAAAAGAAAGATCAAGTTCGTTAACGGCTGAAATCGGGCCAGTGGGAGGGGGGGTTTAGAGGGGGGATTTTCGAAAATTCGAAATATCTCCGTTACTATGCGTCGGATCAAAAAATTGAATAGAACCAATCTTATTGCAAATTAAATTTACTATAAATATTTTTCTATACATTAATTCTCTATCTTGAATATTAACCGAGATATTTGCATTTGTATTCTGCGTGTGGTTACCAGTAGGCTATGTTCGGAGTTTCCGCCGAGAGCTCTGGCGGCCGTTTCCATAACTATCGTCCCTCGTGAATAGGTTTAGAGGTTAGGTTAACTGTTTTGGGGCTAGAAACTACTGGGTTATTACGCCCTAAATAATGTTTTTTAGGTTTAGATGTTTCTTACTACTACAGTTGTTATTAGGCAGATTTCTCTATTGTAAAACTTCACGTGGGAAATCTGCTAGTTTACGCAGCCCCTGCGTGACGGACTTTTTTTACATAATGTGAGTTAATGAAGATTGAAAACTAAATGAAGTGCAAATATCCAGGCTCATATTAATGATAGAGAAAATACGTATATAACACAACATTTATAGGTAATTACATTTACAATAAGATTGATTGTATACAGTTTTTCGATACGACATATAATAACAGAGAACTTTCGTACAGTACTGTTGTCATACCTGTCGGTGGAGACCGTCGTCACTGACTGCTGGTTGAGTACAGCTGGCTAGCGCTTTCGATGCAATGGCACCATCTTCATGCATGTCGAAAAGTTGTTCTCAAAAAAGAAGGGCAACTTTTTGACGGGCTTGAAGATGGTGCCATCGTATCTACAGCACAATGCCAGCTGTACTCGACCATCAGTCAGTGACGACGGTCTCCACCGACAGCTATGACAACAGTATCATCTATAGTGGCGGTTCTAACCCTTTTCTTACTGTAAGTACCAGGGTTCTTTAAAATTTAAATTTCCCTCCTAAATTCGCCACCCCAGTTTAATTTTAGCCGTTGTCGAACTTGACCTTTAGTTTGGCGTAAACACTCGTACTAAATTACAGGGGTTTAGTGGGGAGGATTTTCAAAAAATCGTATCTCCGTTAATATACATCGGATCAAAAAATTGTATAGAATCAATCTTATTGCAAATTAAATATACTATAAATACTTGTATGTACATTTATTCTCTTTCTCGAATATTAATCCAGGTATTTGCATTTTTCAGTTTTCAGCCTTCAGCAAACCCTCACTTCTACTCATGTTACATAAACAATACTCTGTTATCTCTTAAAGCAAATTATTCAGAGATTAAATACAATATATTGTTTTCAAGAAACCTACTTTATACGAGATACACGCAAATATGTTCTGGTGACCCACTCCCTTCTGAAGTTCTTGGACTACTTATATTTGGCTTATTGAAATAAAAAAATTTCTGATTCCTTACAAAAATACAGTGCTAGATATAGTAAATAGTTTTCAGTAAAATTAACATGTTATATTCTGATATATTTCAGTAATTGTTTTTATTTCAGGTTAGAATATTTTTATCTGCCTGCTCTGCCAGACAGAGGTTAACCTTGTTTGTTTACAATTCAGGCGTTTTTTAGGTTATTAAAATTGACTGAATGATTTCTCATTACCCTTTGCATTTAATCACTTAATATTCTCTGTGTTGTTAAGTGTTGCCGAAATGTAGATTTATCTATTGCAGAACGTGGGAAATCTTCTTAGTTGAAGCAACCTCTGCGTGACGGACTTTTTGCTATCTCCTACGATAGATCGATAGATATTTGAGGAAATGTTTTGATAATGGAGTCTTGAGTACAACATCAATAGCTGATTTCCTTTAAAAAATCTCCCTTAAAAAAGCTAATGGTGTTTCATTGGTTTTCACAATGTTGGTAAGGGGAAGTGGGGTGTTTTAAATGCATTTCAGGCTACAAAAAATTAAATTTTCATGTCTTATTTCAATCCCATTACACGCCCCTTATAAATGCTAGGGAAATTACAACTTGAACTATCAAAATTTAGAGATCCCCCAACCCTGACGGACTCATTGTTGTAAGGAGAAGAAATCGGAAAACCCAGCAGCTCTTTTGAGCCCGGTATCCTTGCCTCTAAAGAACCCCGATGAACTCTCTCTCTCTCTCTCTAACAACGGCTATTCAGAGAGAACTAGAATATTGGACAATTCCTTCAAGATTGGGGAAAAGTTTCCCGACGAGACTTGGAATAGGCCACTAAAAAACATTAGATCCTCTTAAAAGGGTACTTGCGGATTACTCGAGGGGAATTGCAGTTCCTACTTAAATGAATGCGGAAAGCCACTGGGATAAAATTAAGCCAACCACACAGCACTTAATGAAAGTAAAGTCTTATGATAATGATAAACTTAGATTTTTCTATTACTAGATTTAGTCAGCTTTGCAGCACAGGTTTAAAGTGCTCTAAAATATTTAACAATCTTTTTAGCAGAATTCTCATAGTGGAAATCAGCTATTGAGGTCGTACACATGGATCGATTTTAGAAAAAAATTCACAAATGTTTATCTATCCTACCTTGCAGTTGACGAAAATTAGGTCCATTCAAAAAAAAAAATAAAAAAAAAATATATATATATATATATATATATATATATATATATATATATATATATATCATTAGAGGCTGAATATTGAGGGTATTTTTATAGGAAGGCTTCAATGTGTACATTATACTACCCGTCTGGGCGTATTATTTTTCCACAAGCCAGGTAAATGTAGGGGACTTAAAGAATAGAAATTTTATTTTCAAAGAGCAAATGAAAATGAGTTCCCAATCAATCCCTTTCTACATTTTGACATTCCGTGAATACGTTTCAAATCATAATCATGGATAGCATTTATTATAATTAAAAAGTGCCTATAGTGCACATATTTTCTGTCAAACCCACTCGGAGCACACATAGTTTAGAAATAGTCAGTTGTAAGTAGAAAGAAATTCCAATAGTGCCAACATTTAATAGGAAATAAGATAACACCATTAACAATGTTAGCCTCCGTACAACTTCCCCTTCCGCTTGAGGGTTTTCAACATTGCTTTTTGATAAATTAATTATTCAAAACATTAAACAATTCGAATTTTCTAATAATTAATTTAACCTGGTGGGAATAAATAATAGTGGTAACCTAAAAATAATTTAAATTCAAAATGCGAGGTGAGCCCTCCATGAAACCTAAATAATATGTTAAACAACCACATCTATTTTAAACGCATATTGTGTTTTGTTATAATGACATTATCAAGTAACGTTTAATAGTTATAGATGTAGACGTGATTTTTGTCGGGGCGATCAACTGCATGGTTGTTACGCCCTTCCATAGTTTATAATTTACTGTTTATTTAATAGTTATATCTAGTATACAGTTGTTTCCATAACGTCAACATATTGGAGGGAATAAGCTACTATACACCAGAAATAAAGAGTTTGAATCCGCACATCTTCTGCTATCACTCCTGGTAAATTCAGCGTGACTTTGTTTAAAAAATACTTAATATAGATTGAATAATAAAAAGTCCGTCACGCAGGCGCTTCGTAAACTAAGCAGATTTCCCACGTGAAGTTTTACAATAGAGAAATCTGCCTAATAAAAACTGTAGTAGTAAGAAACCTCTAAACCTAATACATTATTTAGGGCGTAATAACCCAGTAGTTTCTAGCCCCAAAAAACAGTTAACCTAACCTCTAAACCTATTCACGAGGGACGAATAGTTATCGAAACGGCCGCCAGAGCTCTCGGCGGAAAGTCCGAACATCCTACTGGTGACCACACACGCAGAATACAAATGCAAATATCTCGGTTAATATTCAAGATAGAGAATAAATGTATATAACAATATTTATAGAAAATTTAATTTGCAATAAGATTAATTCTGTACACTTTTTCGGTCTGACGTATAGTAACGGAGATATTTCGAATTTTCGAGAATCCTCCCCTTTAGCCGGGGAGGCCGTTAACGAACTTGATCTTTCTTGTTACATAAAACGACTAAATATCGAGTTTGGTAACGATCAAACAAAAATTGCGACCGCTAGAGCGGTAACAGACAAATATATATATATATATATATATATATATATATATATATATATATATATATACAGTTTTGAACGGACATCATTTTCGTCATCTCCTGGGTAGGATCGATGGACATTTGAAGAAAAAATTCGAAAATTCCGTCATGAGTACAACCTCAATAGCTGATTTCCCTTACGGGAAATCTGCTAAACCCTATTATAGTTTACATAAATAACATTATTTACTAGTGAAAATAAATATTAAAGGAGGTGGAGTGGGGTGCTGAGGTGTATAATCTCACTAATCTGAATTATACATAGAACTACCATATAAGTCTAAAAATAACATGATTACGCCTATATCAAATAAACATTAAATAGTACTAATAAAATTTGTTACTATATAACAATAACAAAATAAACGACTTTTGCCATGTGCATATTTGCCGAAAAACCAATAGTAAACGAAATATCGCTATTTCGCCAGAATTAACCTCTTTATAAACCGCACTCCTGTTCGTCTCAGAGAATATTATTATAGCCTAAAGTCTAAGTAGGGTTAGTATTAAGTAATATACCTACCAATATAGTAGATTAGATTATAGAATTCGGTTCAGCCGAGTATGCGTGAAAAGGCAAGAAACAAACAAACAAAACAAAAACGAACGAACAGACACAAAAGAAACAAATTGCCGATATTGTGTCTATGACATGTGAAACAAAAAAGAATCGTGAAATTTTGAAGAAAAAAAAATCAATGTACAGAAAGACGTTACAATTTTATATATATATATATATATATATATATATATATATATATATATATATATATATATATAGAGAGAGAGAGAGAGAGAGAGAGACAGACAGACAGACAGACAGACAGACATACAGATGCCCAAAGTTTATCAGCGCTAGTCTAGGGTCTGAATGAATCAGTGATAGAAAGAAACTTAGACCATTAAAAAAAAAAAAAAAATTACTTATGTTCCTTCATAAACTAAAGGATATATGGTATTGGTAGACTCGCATCCTGAGTTTAAATGAAGTCCTTCATGCAGAGGCTGTGTAAACTGAACAGAGTGCGGCTACGACACATCATCTCGTCTCGTCATATAACCTCTGTTTCTTGGAAATTTCCTGAAGGTCTGAAAACTAGGAGTTATGAATATCTAGTTAATATTTGTAAAGAAAAGCAATGTTAGATCATCAATAATATAACCTTATTTGTATAAAATATTTCGATCCGACTCTTAATTTACGAATGAGATATTTTTAACTTCGGAATACATTCATTGCCTCGCAGACTTGTTTTAAAGATATTTTTTTTGGCTACAACTTTTATGTCGCAAATCAATAAAATGTGGCTTAGCAGAAATAAAGATTTCTGCATTTTACGCCTAAAGGATGCGTCAAATCGAAAAATTCACCGATATAAACTAGTTTTAGAATTGGATTTTCTACAGGAATCCGTCATAAGAAGTAGGACATTTCATTGGAATTTCCAAAGTTATGGTCGCAGGAGAAGTACTGGAGAAGGTTACGAGGTTGAATGTGGACTGAAAAGATTCTTGAGGGGTCACAATTAGTGCACACCAAGTCTCAGCCGTTTATTAATGCAATTGGAGATTTTAAGGGGGTGGCATGGTAACTTGGGACACCCTGTATATATATATATATATATATATATATATATATATATATATAAACAAACAAATCGGCCCAACTGGGTAATGTTAAAAAAAATATCACTTTTTTTTTTTTTAATATTTCTTTTTAAAACTAGAAATTTGTTGTTAAATTTTGATGGGTCATGTGGAAAGGAGTGCAGCTTTGCATCGTGCCTTTATTTATATAAATGATAATTTATAATTCTCGCCGAATGCCTAATAATGGTTGTAGACAAATTCTGGAGGTAGTTCGTGGATAATCCCAGTTCTTTTAGAGTTTCGGCTGTCCTTTGGAATATTGCACCGATCAGCAAGCCTTTTACAGTCCATTTTTCAACTGAGTATTTTTCCTTGAAGTACCCTCAGCAAGGTTCGTAAATCTTCCTCTTTTCCTTGTCTACTTCTGTTGACTGGTTGATATTGGTTTCGAACCTTACTGCGGGATCTAGGATGATTCCTTCGTTTGCTACTCTTTGGATAATGACGATGTCTGCCCGTTTCGGCGACCCATCAGATGATTTGCCAACCTCTTTATAGATTTCCCAATCTTTGTGGTATCTTTTTATTAGTTGGACTATGTCTGATCTTACGTTATATATATATATATATATATATATATATATATATATATATATATATTTGTCCATTAACCAAAGTGAATTATGGGTTTAAAGGGTGAGGGGGATTTTAAAATTCAAAATATTTCCGTTATCACATTCGGATGGTAAAATATTATAGAACCAATCTTGTTAAACTGTTCATTCTCTACCATTGCTGTTCTATGCATTTGTTCGGTTATACAAACATGTGGGAAATCTGCTTAGTTTACGCAAGTTTTATTGCAATTTAGCGTATTTTAATATTGTACTCTTGATTTGTTTTTTACAGTTTCTTTATTTTTCGTATGTCACATTTCTCTTGAATGTAAAACTATGAATTTTCGGACCTCAGGAGAAGTTTATATAAAGACAATAATGAACATTGAACTATGATAATTATATTGGGAATGTCACATACATGACGGAGTAACTTTATGTGGTGAGTCCACGATCAATAAGAAGAATGAAAGATTAATCATATATACTCATTCGCATGACCTATATTTCAATGAATAATTAATGAATGTCGACTAGACGAGGTCATACGAATGAATGCTTTCAATCAACTATAGCTTACATTATGGTCTTATTTGACTTAAATCCGTTACTCAGGGTCTGTGCAAACTAAAATGATTTTCCGCCTATGGAATAGCATTTAGCAGATTTCAATTAGGAGAAATCAGTTATTGAGGTCGTACTCATGGCGCGATTTTCGAATTATTTCTTCAAATTTCCATCAATCCTACCCAGGAGATGACGAAAATGAAATCCGTCCAAATTATATATATATATATATATATATATTTGTCTGTTAACGCTCTAGCGGTCGTAATTTTTGTTTGATCGTTACCAAACTCGATATTTAATCGGTTTTTTTTTTGAAAAAATAAAGGTCAAGTTTGTTAATGGCTGAAATGGGAAAAGTGGGAGACGGGTGTATTTTCGAAATATCTCTGTTACTATACGTCGGGTCGAATACTTGCATAGAAACAATCTTGTTTCAAATTAAATGTACTATAAAGATTGTTATTATAATTATTCTCTATTTTGAATATTAATCGAGTTATTTGCATTTTTCTTTTTCGGCAATTTTCGGTTCCGTTGTTGTAATTCCGCCAAAAGCTAGTTCGGCCGTTTCCGTAACTGTTAGGCTCTCGTGAAATTGTCGTAGAGACTGGTGTAAGCTTCTACTTTGGGAGATATATGCAAATAAACTCTGTTGACCCTCCCCCTCCTTCTTTAGATCATGGACTATTCAAATTTGAGTGATTGAGATAAAAATGATTCTAGTCCATTATAAATTACAGTACTAGATAGTTTGCAATAATATTAATAGGTTATATTCTGATATATTTCAGTAATTGTCATTCTTTGAAATTGGAAATTAGAATATGTCTTCTAACTGTTCAGCTCTGAGTTTCCACAATTTTCCCGTTACTTGGGTTTGTTGTTGTTATAGATAGTTTTTTTTTTCTAAAGAAAATAATAGGTTTTTTTTCTCTCAGATCTTTCCCAAAATGGACATTTAATATTCAATGAAATGCATAAGAATTTATTGGTAATGATTAAAAAGAGATAATTCCCAAGTGCTTTGTTTCAATTAAAATATCAAAAGGCAATAATAATCTAATTATCTCTCACAACGCATTTTTATTAACAAGTCGACTATAAAATAATAAATGAATATTCAACCATTTAATTAGAGTATTACTGTATTCTATTATTTTAGGGGGCAATGGCTGAAAATTTAGGAAATATGTCGTCTAGTACTATTTTGGGGTTGATAATCGTTATCTGGAATTATTATAATTTTTGGCGGATATTAAAACCAAACCTGGCGTTAATCTTTATGCATACATCAACAATCTCGATTTTTTTTGCTCTGCTATTTACTTCCTTAATATTTTAGACATTTTTTAGCTAATTTACTGAGAGATATGCAAATTGGCATTGTATTAAACTTTCTCTTGGAAGGTGGGGGAGGGGCTGTGTTAAAATTAAAATTTAATTTTCCTTATTTTGCACTCCCCGAGACTTAAGGCTAACGAGGTTGTCCTCAATCAACACTGAAGTAAATTTACGCCAGAGAAGTCGTGAAGTCTATCAACGTTAGTTGTTTAATTTCCCGAAGTCAGCGTGTCAACAAGTTGAGGAAGTGGTATTCCACATAACAAGGAAATCTGTCGTCCAAACGTTAAACATTTCTTAGCAAACTGATGTATATTTGTTTTAATGTGGCGTCACTTTAGGATTCACATCATATTTTCGGCATGACATCATCACTTAAGATTTTATTGTCTGAACTGTATCATTTTTATTTGATCATACCCACACTTTAAAAATTTGAACTGTATTTATCTGGTGACCAGACCGAATACAATTCTGGAACTTCCTAACAACAACTGACAAATGGCAACAGAGATCGGATCTTACAAGCTGCGTAGAGTAGTACAACACATTTAAGTTTTATTTAATTAAAGAAATTATGTAAAAACTACATGGACGATGAAAATGTTGCTCGAAATTTAACCCATCGTGGGACTCAAATTCGAATCTGACAATTTCGAACGTAATGTCTTGTATCCAAGGAGCTCCTATGTTTACTATCTTCAAGGCTATAGAATAGAAACGGGAGTAACATGGGTATTGATTGTCTGCATATATTGCATCTACGACAATGCACTGGACTATGTGCATGGCAAAATGCATATATCTATAGTTACCCCTGCCAAAAGTTTAAAGTGCTATTTTGAATAAGAAAAAAAATAACTCTCTTAACATTCAAACTTGAAAAAAAAAAAACATGTATAGACCTGAAAATGAAGGTCATTAAATGTTTTACAAGATTGGTTGTTGTAACTTTTTTCGAACCAACTTGAGATAAGGAAGATATTTCGATTTTTTTATTATTCCTCTCTGTCTCACTCTCTCTCTCTCTCTCTCTCTCTCTCTCTTTCTCTCTCACACACACACACACACACACTCTCTCTCTCTCTCAGTAGTTATTTCGAATACTCAAAATTCTCCCCCACTAAACCCCTTGTTCTATTTCAGCCGTTAACGAACTTGATCTTTCTTTTAACATAAAACGGCTGAATGTAGAGTTTGGTAACGATTCACAGAAGGGAAATCTGCTAAAATATTGCAGATCGTAAAGAGCATAACAAATAGTTTTATTATTTCTATGTCCCGAGTAACGCGAGGAACCGTAGCTACTTCCGTAGCTACGAAGATATTTTGAATGAGTGGTCCCCATTTAACCCCCACTCCTTTGATTTCAGCCATTATCAAACTCGATCATTAATATGGCCGCTTAAAACTCAAGTTTGGGGTCGGCGAAGGAAAATCTTCTAAAATTGTTGAAAAAGTTAGAAAAAAGTCCCCGAAAAGGACTTGTGGAAGGTATGGATGGCTAGAAAGTGTATTATTGTGAGTTATTCTTTGTAGACTATTAAACCATTAATCTTGTCAAATCTTAATTGTTCGTTGCCGATAATAAATTGGGTCAGCGAGTGTTAGAAGGTATTTCCCACCGTTTCCCGGAAAGGAAAACACCTACCAACTGACTCCTCTTCTATCTTAATTATTAAAAAAAAACATTTCTCTTTTTCAAGTAAAAAAGAGGAATAAAATATGCAGGAACTTCTCCGTTGGAGTTTCCCCACCTCTCAATTATAATTCGAATTCGTACTCTCTCACGGATCTCACTTACACAAAGCTCTCTCTCTCTCTCTCTTTCTCTCTCTCTCCTCTCTCTCTCTCTCTCTCTCTCTCTCTCTCTCTCTCTCTCTCTCTCTCTCTCACACACTCACTCACACTCCCTCTCTCGTTCTCTCTCCCTCCCTCCATCACCCTCCCATTCACTCTCTCTCACTCTTTCTCTGCTTCTATCTCCTTCGTCTGTGCGTGTGAGCTGTGTGTGTGTGTGTGTGTGTGTGTGTGTGTGTGTGTGTGTGTGTGTGTGTGTGTGTGTGTGTGTGCGGCGTGCGCTCGTGTGTGTGAACTTCTATAACATTTATACCTTTTTTTTCTTATATAGCACAGATACTACGCCTATTACATACTCACCATTAACGTCCACTTTATGTTGCTATGGCTAAGTGGGACGGATTATCTACAGGTTACCACCCTTTTTAGCCGGTCTGGGACTAATGATTTTATTTAATGAGTTGTATAGTTCGTCACTAAATAAATCCCTATTTCACAGACGGGAATAGAACTAGCCTCTCTATTTTAAGTATGTGAAATTAAGTTAAACTATTTAACTTACATGACTTCACATTTATATTATATAAATCCTTTATATATTCTTTATATTCCAACGATTTAACTCACATGATTTGAAATTTATTTTATATAAGTCCTTTATTAAGAACATAGAATAAATTTCAAACTAGTATGGTAACATAACTATTTTTTTAGGTTCTATAAAAAGTATATTAATAGGAAGTGTAGTTGGAAAAGAAGAACACGTTCTTACACAGACGCAGATATTAGTATATTTTCACGTACACTGCTTTTTTTTTTTTTTTTGAGCACCATATTTTCGTCATACCGTTGAAGGAACTATGGACATTTGATGATATTTTCCATAAATTGCTCCAGGCTCAACAGCGGATTTCGTTAATGGGAAATCTACTAAATATATGTCCCTTATGAATTAAACATTATTTATTACTACAGTGACCAGAGGAACGGTTGGTGTTACTTGCAGTCATTTAGCTTAGGTACCAAATGAACATTGAATATTCTCTTCTCTGTTGAGATCTAGCTAGGGCAAATAATTCATCACCGAATAAAACATCACCTAATGGAGTAGTATGCCCCGGTTTGTCAGAGAGAAAATAGAGCTGCGGGAAAGGTGAATTAGAAACAGTGGATAATGATCTCATTTTCTGTTTGACAACGGGAAAACGCAGCTCATTATTAAATAGAAACTGTTTCAAACCAATTTCGAAGCTAATTCAGAGTGGTTGTCCATTTTAATTTTATTAATGGCTGCTCCCCACTAATTTCGACTCGCAGTCAATTAATCGAAGAAGACAAGGCTAGAAAATTAACTTACAGTAATGTACTAAATTACAAACACAGAACGCAAGAGAGAAAACTAAACAAAAAAAGAATAAACAAAAAAAAACGAAAACGAATCATTAAATAGAAAATTAATTGAATATTAATATATGTACACACAACTTAATAATAATTATCCATATATTAATATTAAAACTAATAAATAAATAATAGTAACTGGGCGCAGCGTAATCTAAGCAGATTTCCCACGGACTAGTATACTCGAAATGCGTTGGGGATAAAAGAAGTGGTTACATGAAGACATTTTTTTTTCTGACCTTATGGCTCAAAAACATATATATATATATAATGTTATGGGTCATTATTAAGTCTTTCTTACGGAGTTTAGTGAAATGTAGGAGTTTAGTTTGCGGGAAAAACTCCAGCTGGAATAACTGAAGATAAAGAGGCTTCCTTACCTCTAGCAGCCTGTTCTAAATTCATGGCGGGGTTTTCTGTTTATTCTCCCTACTTTTTTACAACGGGGATGTACTAACTTCTCTAACACGATACTATTTACAGATGATAATTATGGAAATAAGAAAATGAATATAGATATAATGAATTAATATTGGAAGAATAATTCTTCTTTAGTATAAATAATTTCTGTAAATAGTAAAGAATATTTGTAAGATATATAATCATATATATATATATATATATATATATATATATATAACACACACAAAACTTTAGATGGAGTTAAAAAGATTTAATTTAAGAGGAATTAAAATGAATTTTAAAGTGCAATACTTCTAAATTTGTGAGTATATGTTAATGTCAAGTAAATGTTGGAGTATTATGGGAATGTGTCAGCTACCTTCAGTAAATAAGTCGTGTAAGTCATGAGGGATCTTTAGATTGTCAGGTCTTTTGCAGTCTGTTAGTATGTGTTTTATTGTAACCGGAGCATTACACACATTGCAGTCAATATTGGTGTTTTTTCTTCGGTAGTTTTGCGGCATAGTATTAGAAAACAATTTTTAGAAAACCAAACTATTTGACACATCCTATTATGTTGTGCTAACATTTAGTGGAAATAAACAAATTTCATTTCTCGCTGAAAGTAGTCACAATGGGTTCAGGGAAAGTCAACGGGTAGTTCCTTTGTAATCTGATGTTCTGTATAATGGTCTACTGTATGAGCAATAAGCTCGTGTAAAGGGAGGAGTTTCATAAAGTAGAAAATAATGAAGCACTTGCTGGCATTGGCGTAGGTTACGAATTTGCGAGTTGGATCGTGCGCACAGCAAAGAGACGCGCTAATCGGCGTGCCGGAGTGTATTATTGAAATAAGAGAGAGAGATCTGACTCTGGAATGGAATTCTAACTGCACAGCCAACCAACAGCTGTTATTTCATGGAATTCCTCATATGATGAGTGTGCTCTCATAGCATTGGCTAATTTCGGCTTTCTGGCTTAATTAGTACTCGTCACCACACCGTGCGTGATGAACTAACGCAGAAAACGATATAAGCAATGTAATATCGTCATACACATCCCTCAAACTAAGGGAAAATGGTATGTGGAGAAAATGCGTGAAATAGCTATTTAAAGAATATTTGCACGCCCAATAATTAGAAGATCTCTATTTTCTGATTTTTTTCCAATTTAAAAAGTCCGTCACGCTGCGTCTGCGTTAACTGAGCAGATTTCCAAGATTTACAGTTGACAATTAAGGAAATAAGAAAATAAATATAGATATAATGAATTAACATTGGCAGAGTAATTCTTCTTTAGTATAAATAATTTCTGTAAACAGTAAAGAATATTTCTAAGGTATATAATATTATATATATATATATATATATATATATATATATTGTTGCGAAAATTAAATACATGAATAATCCTATGTGAGTAAACTGAACAATTTAAGTTATAATATAGAGACGGTAGGACACTGGGAGTGCTTTTCGTGCATGATGGCCCTGAGAAGTCCATGTGAGCCGCCGGGTAAATTAATTAAAATTTAATAATAATAATAATTCAATGTAAACGTTACAATATATATATATATATATATATATATATATATATATATATATATATGGAAGGGGGGTAGTGTGGGAATTTTAAAAATTCTGAATACCTCAGTTATTATACATTTGATCGAAAAATTGTTGAGAGTCAATCTTATTGCAAATGTTGTGTTCTGTAAAAGTTGTTATACATTTGTACACTACCTTGATTATTAACCGAAATTCTTTATTCTTCGGCCTTCACTAAACCCCTACTCTTACTCATGGCATATTAACAATAAACTATTATCTTACGAATCATTTCATTTGAAGCTTAAATACCAAATGTTGTTCTCATTGACCTTTTATATTCTGAGATAAATGGAAATAAGTGACGCACGTGGGAAATCTGCTTAAATGGCGTATCCCCTGCGTGACTGACTTTTTTTAATTTTCAAATCAATATAATTTCCAATGTGAGAAAATTAATTCACGACTTCGCTTCCTGAGAGCGCTTGTGTCGTGGCGTTTTTGTATTACTGGGAGTCCGAGAAAATACCTGGCTATAGATTTTTTATTTTTTTATATATATATATATATATATTCCTTCTATAAGCAAACTGACCACTCATAAAATGACCACAAACTAACTCGCGTATAATAAGTCCAGTCAGACGGGAAATAACTCATTCAATGTCCTCCTTGGTTAACGGGATTTGAACATCGAGCTGATCACTCACTTCGTAAAACTCTGATCATGAAATATTTTACAATTTACAAAAATTATTTATACTAAAGAATAGTTATTCTTCCAATGTTAATTCATTATATCTATATTCATTTTCTTATTTCCCTAAGTATCATCTGTAAATAGTATCGTGTTAGAGAAGTTAGTACATCCCCGTTGTAAAAAAGTGGGGAGAATAAACAGAAAACCCCGCCATGAATTTAGAACAGGCTGCTAGAGGTAAGGAAGGTTCTTTGTCTTCAGTTATTCCAGCTGGAGTTTTTCCCTCACTCTAAACTCCTACATTTCACTAAACTCTGTAATAATGTCCCATAACATTATATATATAGAAAAAAAATGTCTTCATGTAACCACTTCTTTTATCCCCAACGCATTTCGAGTATACTAGTCCGTGGGAAATCTGCTTAGATTACGCTGCGCCCAGTAACTATTATTTATTTATTAGTTGTAATATTAATATATAGATAATTATTATTAAGTTGTATGTACATATATTAATATTCAATTAGTTTTCTATTTCATGATTCGTTTTCGTTATTTTCGGCTAACTTCGGGTCTAGTCGTGAGTTTCCGTCAAGAGCTAGTTCGGGCCGTTCCCGTAACTGTTTGACTCTCTATTCTGAAATTTCTCTATTGTATAACTTCATGTGGGAAATCCGCTTAGTTTACGAAGCCCCTGCGTGACGGACTTTTTTTACTTTTTTACCATAATTTCTATTTATCTCTGTATTTCTTCACGAGCAACATCGCCTGCGAAGGCTCCGCAGTAAATAATTTAGTACAAGTTAATTTTCTAGCCTTGTCTCCTTCGATTAATTTCGCGAGTCGAAATTAGTAAAATTAAAATGGAGAACCACTCTGATTTAGCTTCGAAATTGGTTTGAAACAGTTTCTATTTAATAATGAGCTGTGGTTTCCCGTTGTCAAACAGAAAATGAGATCATTATCCACTGTTTCTAATTCACCTTTCCCGCAGCTCTATTTTCCAACCGGGGCACAGTACTCCATTAGGTTATGTTTTATTCGGTGATGAATTATTTGCGCTAGCTAGATCCCAACAGAGAACTGAATATTCAATGTTCATTTTGTACCTAAGCAAAATGACTGCAAGTAACACCAACCGTTCCATTGGTCACTGCAGTAATAAAGAATGTTTAATTCATAAGGAACATATTTTTAGTAGATTTCCTATTAACGAAATCAGCTGTTCAGCCTGGAGCAATTTACGGAAAATATCATCAAATGTCCATAGTTCCTACAACGGTATGACGAAAATATGGTGCTCAAAAAAAAAAAAAAAAAAAAAAAAAGCAGTGTACGTGAAAATATACTAATATCTACGTCTGTGTGAGAACGTGTTCTTCTTTTCCAACTACACTTCCTATTAATATACTTTTTCTGTAATCGTTGAATAATGGTAACATTACTAAACTGAAATGAGTGAAGAAAGTGAAACATTTTGCAATAGAGTGAAGAAAGTAATTGCTTTCTTAATTAGTAATAAGTATAAATTAAAAAATAATTTAAAGTTGGAAACTAAATGCTTTTAAATGTTTCTTAACATTGTAAGAATTTATTTTAACAAAATAAATTTAAATGTGAATGAATTATTGGTGGAAATAATCAATATATTTTAAAATTTAAATATAATAATAATTACCTTCCTCGTTTATAACCTGCACTTGTTTATAACTGCACTACTTCACAATCATCACTAGTTGTTTTATAACTATGCTTATAACCTTTCACAACCATGCTTATAACCTACCAACAACATACCATAATCTTCACAACATCCTAATTTTGTTCATATTCTGGTTAGATCTGATCATGTATTACACGATTACTGAAAAAATTTAATATTACACTCGTGACGAAAGTAGAATTTACAACTCCCGTGAAATTACCACACTCGCTTGGCTCGTGTGGGTAAACGTTTCACTCGAGTTGTAAAATGATCTACTTCCGTCACTTGTATAATAAATAACTATTTTATAGAACCTAAAAAAATAGTTGTGTAACCATACTAGTTTGAAATTTATTCTATGTTCTTAATAAAGGATTTATATAAAATAAACATCAAATCATGTGAGCTAAATTGTTGAACTTAATTCACATAGTTAATTTAGAGTGGCGAGTTCTTTTCCCGTCTGGGCAATAGTGGTGAACTCATTAAATAAAATTTTGGTCCCACTATACCTAGAAAAGGGTGGCAACCTATAGATAGGTTAAATATAGGTTGCCACCCTTTTCTAATTAGCCATAGTTGGAAAATTAGGCATGAGAATTTAAGGAAGAAAAATTCGTATGTGCACCGAGTGCCCTATTGAGTATTAAAGATGTATTTACAAACAATCCAATAGTACAAAAAATACATAATCATATACAAATACTCCGAGAGTTAAAAAGGGTCGTCTACTTGATGTGGATTCCAAGCCTGGTGGGAATAGATGGAAATGAAAAAGCAGATTTAGCAGCCAGAGAAGCCCACCAACTCGACTCCATCACCCCAACAACAATTACATCTGCAGAACTCTATCAACCACTCAAAGAAGATATTCATAAAAACTGGCAATAAATTTGGAACGGAACTCTGAACAAACTAAAATCTAAAAACTATTAAAACCTCCATCCGTCCATGGAAATATCCGTCGTATTAGGGAGACTCCGAATAGGGCACACAAAATTTACGCATGGTTATCTTATGACAAAAGATCAATCCCAGTTTTGTAGGAAGAGTAACACAGCCTTGACTACCACATATTAATGGAATGCCATAAATATACTGATATTCGAAACGAATGCAATATCTACAATGATATAGAAGTAGCCCTTGGAGATGACTCCAAAGAGCTAGATAAATTGTTAAATTTTGTGAAAATTACGAAATTATGCAAAGAAATTTAAATAACAAGTTTTTAGCAGATTTCCCTTAGCGGAAATCAGCTATTGAGGACGTACTCATGACGCGATTTTCGAAAAATTTCTTCAAATGTCCATCGATCCTACCCAGGAGATGACGAAAATAAGGTCCGTTCAAAATTATATATATATATATATATATATATATATATATATATATATATATATATATATATTTGTCCTTTTAAAACGCTCTAGCGGTTGCAATTTTTGTTTGATGGTTACCAAACTCGATATGTAAACGTTTTATGCAAAAAGACAAATCATGTTCGTTAACGGCTGAAATCGGACCAGTGGGAGGAGGGCAGGTTTAGAGGGGGTGTTTCGAAATATCTCCGATACTATACGTCGGATCAAAAAGTGTATAGAAACAATCTTATTGCAAATTAAATTTAGTATAAATATTGTTCTATACATTTATTCTCTATCTTGAATATTAACTGAGATATTTATTTTTTTCTTAAATGTGGGCCGATAACTGAGGAGAGTTTCCCGCCAAAAGCTAGTTCGGCTCTCGTATGATGATTTCTCTATTGCATAACGTCACGTGGGAAATCTGCTTAGTTTACGCAGCCTCTGCGTGACGGACTTTTTGTATCCTCGGTTATATTGTTAAAATTTCGATATGGATGAGGATACCAAAACGTGAGTTATAGATATTTCAGGACGATAATAACCAAGTTGTTTCTCGCCCTTAACCTTACAAAACAAACAAATTTAAGGAAGCCTATACGAAATAGAAATTATATGGTGAGATAAGATCAGTTGTGTGTCGTACTAGTCCGTGGAAAATCTGCTTAGTTTACGCTGCGCCTGAGTTACTATCTATTATTTATTTATTAGTTTGTAATATTAATATATAGATAATTACTATTATTATATTGCGTTTACATATATTAATATTCAAGAACTCGTGTTCAATGGTGTGATTACGTCAGTTATTGTTAAATTTTGAAGTTGTCTAAATGGTAATTCATGATGATTCTCATTGGAGCGAGTGATGAGAGGTTTAGTGTGATTCTGATTAAAATGCTCTAGTCGGTGCCATCAACACTGTTCAATTTAATCTCGTGCTTTGAACTAGCAACACAAACAACAAACAGTGTACAAAGCTGTACATACGTTTGTTTCGCTAAAGATAAACTTAGTTCTTGATCTCTCAGACAAACCACGAGTTTCTATAATGGAAAAATAGATGATTTTTTTCAAATGGTAATTCAAACTACAAGGTTAAGAAATGTAGGCTAGAACATTTATTTTTTTAAAATGAAGGAAGGTGAAAGAAATACGCTTCCACTGTAGTGATTTATTAAAACGGCAGAGCGCTTTCAATGCAATGCATCACCATCAGTGCCCTGTTGACACACATAAACAATAATTACTTATCTCTATTAAAATATTTTAGACAAAGGGTAAAATAGATAAAATCCTCATATAATAATAAAACTATCTTTCTTTGAACTAAATAACACATAAAACATTTCATACATCAACAGGCAAAATTTTTAAATTAAATAAGTAAAAGTAGAACATTAAAACCGTCTAAAAGAATTAACATAGACTATTTAGACAAAGAAAGCACATTTTTTGCTGAACGAAGGAGAAGAGAGAGGAGACCTACCTAACGTCCTGGATGTTGACCTGACGGATCTTGGCGCTAGATTGGCTTTGGGATGAAGATCCCAGCTAGCTGAGTTAGGAGGCTAATGGTACGAACTTGAGTGGCCAACATCTTTAATACAGTCAACTCTCGCTATCACGAAAATCCACTGGACTGCCATTTTTGTTCGTGTTATGTATAGTTCGTCTTAGGCATAGTTGGAGTTATAGAGGTGAACTAAATGAAAATTCATGTTACAGAGGTAAAAAAATGTACTGTGATTAATTCCCTACATCTTCTACAAATCTACATAATCTTAATATTTTACGAATATTTAAATAAATTAAAATATGTATATATACATAATTTAAAAAAAAAAAAAAAAAAAAAAAAAAAAGAAAAAAACTGTTAAACACAGAAAACAGAAAATATAATATTAATACCACTGATTAATAAGTCCTTAATCTTTCTTTGTTTAAAACTGAAAAACACTATCAGTCATAATGTTGATTAAAATAAAAAAAAACTTTGCTGTATCCCTTAGAGTTTCAAAATTAAACTTGGTAGCGATGTCTTTCTTCTTAACCCCTTCGTTCACCAACTTTATCATTTGTAACTTTTCACCAACAGTCAATGCCTTGGGTTGTCTTTTCGCACTCATTCTCGAATATTTCACGCACTAACAGTCGACACTACATAAATCAAAACGCTCCAAACAAAGTAAACAGACCCGATACGAGACTGCGAACAGACTAAAGGCTCTTGTCGCCGGTTATGACTCACCGACAGGTTGCAACCTGAACGCCGGGATATCGTGTTAAACAAATCCATTCTGAGAACATCGTGATATACAGGTAATGCGCTAATCAAATTCGTCTTATCTACTGAACTTCGAGTTACAGAGGTAATTTTTGTTTCTCTTCGTGTTATAGAGGTAAAATATAACCGGGAAATTAGTTCGTGTTACGTATGGTAATTTCTTCGTGTTAGACAGGTTTTTCCAAGGGGATTAAAAATAATTCGTGATATCGAGGATTTCGTGTTATCGAGGTTCGTGTTAGCGAGAGTTGACATATTTTTCTTCGACGTTAGAAGACCAAATCTAATCTCTATCTCCTCAGTCCTGTCCATTTTCCTTCCTTTAACTAGGTGATCCAACACCAATTGTAAAGAACCCAGACCATGGTTTTATTAAACATGAATTTCAATAAAAAACGTCTGAAACGCAGGTGCTGCGTAAACTGAGTCCATTTCCTACGTTCCGTTATGAGACACTGCTGATCTCATCTCAACACACATTCCGGTCAGAAAGTACAAATTACTCGCTTAATATTTGAGTTACGAAAAAATGTCTAGAACAACAATTGTAGATCAGCGATACTTTAACAAGATTGATTCTGTAACATTTTTCGATTAGACTCATAATAACGCAGATATTTAGAATTTTTGATTCGCCTCTCTAAACACCCCCTCCACGTCTGTTTTCTGCCAATTACAAATATGATCTTTAGTGTTGACTGAAACAGTTAAATATCGACTATCGTATAGATTAAATATACATTTTCTAGTTGAGATAGAAAATCTTGGTATATAAACTCCATTTCTAAATAATAAAAAGTCCGTCACGCAGGGGCTGCGTAAACTAAGCAGATTTCCCATGTGAAGTTTTACAATAGAAAAGTCCGTCACGCAGGGGCTGCGTAAACTAAGCAGATTTCCCACGTGAAGTTTTACAATAGAGAAATCCACTTATTAACAGCTGTAGTAGGAAGGGATCTCTAAACCTATTCACGAGGGACGAATAGTACTGGAAACGGCCACCAGAGCTCTCGGCGGAGAGTCCGGATCATGGCGGGGTTCCGTCGACCACACACACAATACAAATGCAAATATCTCGGTTAATATTCAAGATACAGAATAAATGTATATAACAATATTTAAGTAAATTTAATTTACAATAAGATTGATTCTATACAAGTTTTCAATCCGATGCATAATAATGGAGATATTTAGAATTTTTGAAAATCCCCCCCTCTAAACCCCCCCTCCCACTGGTCCGATTTCAGCCGTTAACGAACTTGATCTCTCTTTTTACGTAAAACGCTTAAATATGAAGTTTGGTAACGATCAAACAAAAATTGCGACCACTAGAGCGTTAACAGACAAATATATATATATATATATATATATATATATATATATATATATATATATATATATATATATATATATAATTTTGAACGGACCTCATTTTCGTCATCTCCTGGGTAGGATCGATGGACATTTGAGGAAATTATTCAAAACTCGCGTCATGAGTACGACCTCAATAGCTGATTTCCCTTAAGGGAAATCTGCTAAAAATCTGCATACTGGTAACACAACACCACCGTGATTAAATACAAACGGTAATGAGGGCGGATGAACAGAACGTATTTGCATAAATCTCACAAAGTAACGAAGGTAAGGTGAGGTTAGAAACGACTGGTAAGGTCAGAAGAAGCTTCCACCTGAACCGAACAGTTACGGAAACGGCCGACCTAATCTGAACTATACCCGACCACATGTCCCACAGACTTCATAAAAATGCAAATATCTCGGTTAATATTCAAGATAGAGAATAAATGTATATAACAATATTAATAGTAAATGTATTTTGCATTAAGATGGTTCTATACATTTTTTCGATCCGATTTGTAAATTGATAAATGGTCAGATAAGTTGTGTGTCACAGCAGCACGTCGAAAATCTGGTTACTTCACAGAGCCCTCTCTCACTCCCACACGCTCTCTCTCCCTCTGCGTCTCTCTCTCTCCCTCTCTCTCTCTCTCTCTCTCTCTCTCTCTCTCTCTCTCTCCCCCTCTCTCCCTCTCTCCCTCTCTCTCGCTCACTCTCCCTCTCGCCCCTCGCTCTCCCGCTCCCTCTCTCTCTCTCTCTCTCTCTCTCTCTCTCTCTCTCTCTCTCTCTCTCTCTCTCTCCCCCTCTCCCCCCCCCTCCCTCCTCTCACTCTCTCTCTCTCCCCCTCTCTCACCCCTCTCTCTCTCTCTTTCTCTCTCTCTCTCTCTCTCTCTCTCTCTCTCTCCTCTACTATCATCTCTCTCTCTCTCTCCCTCTCTCCTCTCTCTTCTCTCTCCTCCTCCCTCTCACTCCTCTCCCTTCTTTTCTCTGTGACATGGAGGACCTGAATTTATATATTCTGCGGCGGTGTGGATGGATCGATGGAAGTGGAGTACGTCCTGGCGGAGATGGGACCCTGTAGCGCCTGGAGTATAAGGCGTTGCTCCAGCTGTCCCAGGGGAAATCCTCAGCCTACAGGAATACGAACCATCTCTACACACTAAACCAATTAGTTGCCATCCCTCAGGAACCTACGCCTCGACTACAAACGACAAAGCCTCATCCATTCTCCGACGAGAAGCTACGAGCTAATTGAAGCCTTAGTTGACCGGAAACAGATGCCCTAGAGGTTCCTTATACCCCGAAGAAAGCCTCTATCAAACTCTTCATAATGAGTTCAGAACTATTACCTTAATACCATCATAATGATGTTTAAATTTTCTCCATAAAAAGCGAATAGATAGAATATGTCCGCCACGCAGGGGGGGACTTCATAAATTAATCAAATTTCCTACGAGCTGGTATGACCACACTATTTGGCTCTTCTCCCCTTATATTTTCAATTTCTTAAGTAACTAATCTGATGAGTAGAAATGAAGGTTTACCAAAGGCTGAAAACAAGAAAGTACGAACCACTCGCCTTATATTCGAGATATGGAAAAAAAAATATACCAAAACACACGAATTGTAGATGGATTAAGATGGTAAATAGTTTAACAACGGATTCTGGCTCTTTAATCTCATTTTTCGGTAAAACTTATTTATTAACGGAGATATTTTGAATTTGCTCTTTAAACCTCCACCTCCCGTCCTCTTCTGATTAAAACCAAGATCGAGTATGGGCAATAAAATTTATAATAGTTCTTTAAGGGTCCTTATTTTCGTCTTCACACCCATGGGTAGGGGTCGATGGAATTTTGAGGACGTTTTTCGGAACAAACAGCATACATTGAAGCACAACTTCAATTGTTTTTATATTCCTTCTTAAGGGAAATCCTCCACTAAGACTTGAACTATGCAGCTATTAGCTTCCGTGAATCATTCCCCTCCGCTGAGAGTCATAAGTAATGACTATTTACGGCTTTTCTCTAACGTTATCATAATAATTTTATTTCGTGCCCGATAACCACATTTGAGTCAAACTAGTTTTTACGACAACCAAAAATACTGGCATGATTCAAAAAACAGAAAAAAACAAACTTTTTTTTTTTTTAATGCCTTTAACAGATTCTGCCTTTGGAGAGAAATCAGTCATCGATCCTTTGATGATTCTCATCAACATCCCTATGATAGTAAAAAGTTCGTGTAAAGTAGTTCGAGAGATTGGCCCCAGGGCCATTAAAAAATTATAATATATGTGTATTACTCTGTCTGTTACGGGTCAGCGGTTACCGCAATTTTTTTATCTTATCGTAAACAACCAATTCTCATTTTCCACTTTCCTGATTATACATCTCATACATATTATTATTTTTTTTGTTATTTGAACTCGACATATGTTTATTTCTCATCTATGGGGTTTCTCTTCACACTCAATATTCATTCGATAAGGATCCAATAAGAAGGCCAAAGTCCTCTACTGTTGTTTAGCGAGATCTTTTCCTTGTAAGGGAAAAAATACGCTAATGAGGTCCCGTAACTTCATGACGAAGCGAGTTGTCGAAAACTTTTTCTTCAACCCCCATGTCCATCGATCCGAGAATTTCGCTTATCAACATCATATGTAGTAGCTTTAGTCCCCCAGGGTAGTTCGAAAAATGATGGCCCCTCCGTTCAAAATTTATATATCCTCATATATGTTATATATAAATTATTATTATCATTACATACTATATATATAATATTATAGTTACCCTATATATATTTGGCCTGTTCTGCAAATCTTCGCCTCTTTGCTAGCCCCCGGTCACGGAAGTTTCGTCTTGATCGTTACCAAACTCGATTATTTAATACTTCGTTTATGGTAAAAATGGACAGATCAAAGTTCGTTAATGGGCTGAAACCATACCAGTGCCGGAGTTTTTTGGTTTTCAGCTTCTGAGACGAAATCGGATAACTTTCCTTCGGGTCTAACTCGTGGAGTTTCAGTCTAAGGAGCTAGTTCGGGTCTTTCGCGTAACTGTACGGCTCTCTATTCTGAAATGTCCTCTATTGTTAAACTTCACATGGGAAATCTGCTTAGTTTACCGCCCCTGCCCGCGCGGTGGACGGACTTTTTAATATTATGCAGAGTGCTACTTTCGGAGTCAACGCTCCATCCTCAGTGCCTGATTAAAGCTGAGTTTGCCTGGACCACGACCGCCGGGCGACCCTCGTGGTCCAGGGCAAACGCAGGCTTTAATCAGCAGGCACTGAGGATGGAGCGTTGACTCCCGAAAGTGCCACTCTGCATTATATTAAAAAACAGTAGAGGACTTGTCCTTGTTATTGATCCTTATCCATTGGTTACCTCTTACCATCCAAGCATATTCACAGAGGACAGCAACATTCATTCGTTCAATAGTCAACTCTGAAGTCCATATTTGTTAGTGGCGAAATTGGACCTGGAATAGGGGTGGGGCGGACGAATTGAAGGAGTGGGGGAATTCGGATATCCAAAATATTTTTGTTATTATGAGTCGGATAGGAAAATGTTATAGAACCAATCTTGTTAAACTATTGATGCTCTACAATTGTTTTTCAATACATTTTTTCGTAACTCAAGTTATTCGTGCTTTCTTGATTACTGCCTGCCGTAACCCTTCCCCCCTTTCTGCTCATCGGTTATTCACATATAAATATGGAACATGTGGTGATACAAGATCACAAACGTGTTATACCAGCACTTGGAAAATTTATTTAGTTTACGCAGCCCTTGCGTGACTGAATTTTGTAGTTGATATTGAGTTTAGTTAGTCAATGCCACACTATAATCTCTCTCTCTCTCTCTCTCTCTCTCTCACTCTCTCTCTCTCTCTCTCTCTCTCTCTCACACACACACACACACACACACACACACACACACACAAACACACACATACACACACACACACACACACACACACACATGTGTGTGTATCGAGGCTTACAATGAAACCAATTCTAGATGCGGTGTGTTGTGGATAGGCCGTGTATAGGCCTAATGAGAAAGCCACTGTGTGTGGCCAGCGCATCACCTGAGCCCCTCCGTCCCCAACCTTCCCCGAATTTACAGAAACCACACATCAGACGCACACTCACCCAACCCCAATCGTTAGATGATATTTTGGTTAAGTACCTCTGCATGTACCACTACTGAACTCCATGATGACGCATATAATAATATCTCTGGAATATGCTGGATGGTAGAGGAACCAATTGATCAGGATCAATAAGAAGGCCAAGTCCTCTACAGTTTTTTTAATAATGATCCTGATCATATAATAATAATTAAACGTCTACATTCCGTTACGAGAAGTTTTGTGATTTACAAGACAAATAACTCCAATTTCGAGGTAAAAAGCGTTTCGTTCGTTTCCAATGCAGGGCACACCGTGGATACAGTCTTGGTCTTGCATTAAAGCCACAAGAAGAAAGTCTCATCAGATCTAATATTGTGTAAAGTAAGTATAATTTCAAATAAATGAGAATATTTTTCCCATTTTTCCTCATTAGAATTAAAATTATCAAAAAAAAATTCACATTAGGAAAATGAGATGTCGTATATTATTATAAACATATCTTCTATACATCACATTTTAGTCAATTTCCCCAAGGTCGTACACGACGCGATTATGGAAAAAATGTCCTCATATGTCTATCAATCCTTCCCAGGAGATAACGAAAAGAAAAGGAGGTCTGTTCAAAATTGATATATATATATATATATATATATATATAACCTGGTATATACCATATTTGTCTGTTAGCGCTCTAGCGGTTGTAATTTTTTTAAGGTTACCAAACTCGTTATTTAATTAATTAAACCCCATTGGAAAGGGGGGGGGGTTGTTTAGAGAGAGGAATTTCGAAAATTCTTAATATCTCCGTTATTATACGTCAGATCGAAAAATTATATAGATCCAATCTTAATTAAAAAGAAATTACTTTAATTAACATTTATTTTTTTTCTTATATACACTCAACCGCAAAAAAAAAAACGGACACTTCATTTTTGTCGTATTAAAAGCTAATTTTCAGCAATTTTCTTTATGAGGGTATTCCAGTTATTACAGAGAATTTAGAGTCTATGTCCATTGAACTAATCCCTTCAGGATTAGTAAACAATTAGATAAAACTCAGATTAGATTTATTTGTCGTGAAGTTGATCTATTTTAAACTGTAAGTAGTTTTTCGCATATTTAAACATCTTTAATTATTAACCAAGCATTTTCTTTAATTAATGTTTTATTTTTATTTCGGTCCAGAATAATGGGTCTTTCAAACTTAGATGGCTTACGTTACATTGCCGAAACGCTTGGGGTAGCAAAGTCTACCATTCACTGTAATAAAAATGAAGAATATTTTTTTTTTTTTTAAATGTGTTAATTTATCTTTTTCTTTTTTTTTTATTTTGTATTTTTTTGTAAATAATCAATAAAAATTATTCACTTTTGACAGATTTTTTTAAATAACCTATAGATTAACCAATTATTTTAATTAAAAAGATTAATATAAATATATATTAAGTATTTAACAAAATTATAAGACTAAATCTAAGTGTCCGGTTTTTTTTGCGGTTGAGTGTATTAACAGAGATATTTGTATTTTTTAGTTTTAAGACTTCAGTAAACCTCCACTACTACTGTATTAACAATAAGCTGTTATATCATGGACCACTTTATATCGAGTTTATATCCCAAATATTGTCATCATGTTTACTGTATGAGTCACATGCAAATACGTAGTGTGATGATATCATCAATTAAGACTTTGCGCATGTAAATTAAAAATATTTATTTATTCATGTGGAACAGGGGGGTTTATAGGGGGAGATTTTGAAATAGTTATTTATTATACAAGTGACGAAAGTAGATCATTTTACAACTTGAGTGAAACGTTTACCCACACGAGCGAAGCGACTGTGGAAATTTCACGAGAGTTGTAAATTCTACTTTCGTCACGAGTGTAATATTAAATTTTTTCTGTAATCGTGTAATACATGATCAGATCTAACCAGGATATGAACAAAATTAGGATATTTTGAAGATTATGGTATGTTGTTGGTAGGTTATAAGCATGGTTGTGAACGGTTATAAGCATAGTTATAAAACAACTAGTGATGATTGTGATGTAGTGCAGTTATAAACAAGTGCAAATTATAAACAAGGAAGGTAATTATTATTATATTTAAATTATAAAATATATTGATTATTTCCACCAATAATTCATTCACATTTCAATTTATTTTGTTAAAATAAATTCTTACAATGTTAAGAAACATTTAAAAGCATTTAATTTCCAACTTCAAATTATTTTTTAATTTATACTTATTACTAATTAAGAAGGCAATTCAATTTCTTCACTCTATTGCAAAATGTTTCACTTTCTTCACTCATTTCAGTTTAGTAATGTTACCATTATTCAAGGATTACAGAAAAATTCAATTTATCTCCCTTATTAATATGACTCGTATCGCAAAAGGGTATAGAAACTATCTTGTAAAGCTACTGATGTTCTACAATTGTTGTACACTGCAGTATTAAGTTCGTTATTAGTTCTTTCTTGTTTTCAACCTTCATTAAATCCCCCCCCCACTTCTGCAACTTTTTTGCATCAGTTTTTTTACGTAGAAATAGAGAATAGGTGATTAGATTACATCACTAGCACACGGGAAATCTGCTTAATTTGCGCTGCCCATGCATGATAGACTTCATTCCTCATATGAATTTTTGATTTTAGTGCAGAAAATTAATAAAAAAAGTCCGTCACGCAGGTGCTTCGCAAACTAAGCAGATTTCCCACGTGAAGTTATACAATAGAGAAATCTCCATAGGAGAGCCGAACGGTTACGGCAAAGGGCCGAACTAGCTTTTCGTGGGAAATTCAAATTCCGGTATCGGCCCAAATTTCATAAAAATGCAAATATCTCGGTTAATATTCAAGATAGGGAATAAATGTATATAACAATATTTATAGTAAATTTAATTTGCAATAAGATTGATTTTGTACAATTGTTTGATCCGACGTATAGTAACGGAGATATTTCGATTTTTCGAAAATCCTCTCCTCTAAACCCCCGCTCCCACTGGTCCGATTTCAGCCGTTAACGAACTTGATCTTTCTTTTTACATAAAACGACTAAATATCGAGTTTGGTAACGATCAAACAAAATTGCGACCTCTAGAGCGGTAACAGACAAATATATATATATATATATATATATATATATATATATATATATATACAGTTTTGAACGGACCTCATTTTCGTCATCTCCTGGGTAGGATCGATGGACATTTGAAGAAAAATTTCGAAAATCGCATCATGAGTACAACCTCAATAGCTGATTTCCCCTAAGGGAAATCTGCTAACAGAGAAAGTTATGTATTAGTTACTTATTAATACTCTTCTAAATCGCGTAAATTTTAATATTTGTTTCCTTAAAAACTGTATTCCAAAATCAAATTGATAAAGCTTTATCAACTGAATCTATCTATATCGAAGGAGTTACTAAGTTTACTGTCAAGCCAAATGTCAAATTAATTATTGATTGACAGGTTGACGTACGCAAGATGATTGCATCTCACGCATGAACAGCCATACAAGCAGTGCCAAGGCCTCCCACGAACATACAATTGCAGATAGTAGTTCACCATATTACCGTTATATTATCCATTTCGGATTATTTGCTAATAATATTTTTTGACAGCAGTTGTTATTTTTAAGCTCCCGAAGAAAAGGAAATGTCAAACTGCGGAAGGATTGTTTGGAATCTCAGGAGTGACTTCTTATTCGTGTAAGCCTTTATTAGCAGAGTCCCCTTGGGGGAAATTTGCTATTGAGGTTGTACTCATGATGGGATTTTTCAAATTTACACCGATCCTACCCAGGAGAAGACAAAAATGAAGTCCGTTAAAAATTTTATATACATATGCGCATTATATATTTGACTTTTAACGCAATAGCTGCTGCATTTTATATCAGATCGTTACTAAACTCCATATTTGAACGGTTCATGTAGAAATAAGGATCAAGTTCGTTAATGGTTGAAATTGGAACAGTATGAGAGGGAGTTTAGAGTGGGAGAATTTTGAAAATTCGAATTATATCTGTTATTACCTAGTGCATCAAATAATTGTATCAGACCAATCTTCATGCAAATTTAATGTGTAAATGTTGCAATATACATATTTTCTATAATATGGATATTAACGGTGATATTTAGATATATTGGTATTCGACTTTCAGTAAACCCCTGCTCCAACTAATATCATATTAAATAAATTGCTGTTATATCATGAAACACTTCATTCCAAGGTCAATTACCAATTGTGGTTTTCATTTGACTTTTAGCAGATTTCCCTTATGGGAAATCAGCTATTGAGGTCGTACTCATGACGCGATTTTCGAAAAATGTCGACAAATGTCCATCGATCCTACCCAGGAGATGACGAAAAAGTCCGTCACGCAGGGGCTGCGTAAACTAAGCAGATTTCCCTCGTGAAGTTTAGTAATAGATAAATATACATACTTCTAACACAACACCGTGAATAAATACAAACGGAAATAAGAAATGTTTCATCCAATTTCAATAGCCTGCCGATAGGAAGCTTTAGGTTAGAAATGTAAACAAACGGGTCCCGCCTCACACCGGAAAGAAAAACAATTACTGAAATATATCAGAATATAACACATTAATTTTATTGAGAACTAGTAAGTATATCTAGTACTGTAATTAATAAGGACTCAGAATAATTGGTTTCTCAATCAATAATATTTTAGCAGTCCAAAACTTTAACATGGGGGGGGGGGGAAGTCACCAGTGCATATTTGGATGTATCTCGTATAATAAAGGTCTCTTGAATACAATTTTTGGTATTTAAACTTCCAATAATGTGATTTATTATGTATCAGAGTATTGTTTACGTAACATGAGTAGAAGTGGCGGTTTGGTGAAAACTGAAAAATGGAAATATCTCGGTTATTATTCAAATTAGAGAATAATTGTATATAAACACGTTTGTAGTAAATTTAATTTGAAATGATATTGGTTCTATATAAGTTTTTGATCCGACGTACAGTAACGGAGATATTTCGAATTTTCGAAAATCCCCCTCTAAACCCCCCCTCCCAATGGTCCAATTGTAGCCGTTAACGAACTTGATCTTTCTTTTTAAATAAAACGCTTAAATATGAAGTTTGGTAAGGATAAAACAAAAATTGCGACCGCTAGAGCGGTAACAGACAAATATATATATATATATATATATATATATATATATATATATATATATATATATATATATATATATATATATATATATATATATTTATATATATATTATATATAGATATATAGATATATATATATATATATATATACAGTTTTGAACGGACCTCATTTTCTTCATCTACTAGGTAGGATCGATGGACATTTGAAGAAAAATGTCGAAAATTTCCGTCATGAGTACAACCTCAATAGCTGATTTCCCTTAAGGGAAATCTGCTAAAAATGAGGTCCGTTCAAAATTATATATATATATATATATATATATATATATATATATATATATATATATATATATATATATTTGTCTGTTAACGCTCTAGCGGTCGCAATATTTGTTTGATCGTTACGAAACTCGGAATTTAATCGTTTCATGTAAAAAAAAATATCAAGTTCGTTAACGGCTGAAATCGGACCAGTGGGAGGGGGGGTTTAAAGGGGAGGATTTTCGAAAAATCGAAATATCTCCGTTACTATACGTAGGATCGAAAAGTTGTATAGAACCAATCTTATTGCAAATTACATTTACTATAAATATTATTCTATACATATTTTCCGTATAATGAGGATTAACCGAGATATTTGTATTTTTTGTAATGAGTTCCGCTTTCAGTAAACCCCCACTCATTAATAATAAGCTAGGGGCATTAATAATAAGCTGATATCTCATGAACCACCTCATTATTAGGTTAAATACAAAATATTTTTTTCAACATAGTTTTATTTTACGAGGTACAAACAAATACGGTCTGTTGACCCCCCCCCCCCTTTTTTTTCTTGGACTACAAAAATCTGAGTGATTGAGATAGGAATTATTTTGATTCATTTCAAATTACTCCACTAACTATAGTAAATAGTTTCCAATGAAATTAATATTTTATATTCAGATATATTTCTTTAATTGTTTGTTTTTCCGGTCGATCTATCGATACTGCGCTACAAGGTTGGCTAACCTGTTTGTTTACAATCCAGCCGTATTACGTTGTATGGACTATTAACTTATATTGTAAATTTACTGAAAGATTTCTCATTGCCGTTTGTAATTATTCACTAATATTCACGGAAGTGTTACCTGTATGTATATTTATCTATTGTAAATCTTCGCTGGCTAACCTGTTTGTTCCTTAATCATGTGAAAATCTCATAACCGTCTGAATCGTATTTTGTCCCCCCCCCATATCTATTTTCTTCCCGGATTCCTAAATTTGGAATGGTTGTGATAAAAATTATTCTGGTTTATTATTGATTACAGTAGTAGTTATAATAAATAGTTATGAATAAAATGTATATATATATATATATATATATATATATATATATATATATATATATTCAAATATATTTCCGTAATTGCTTTTATTTCCGGTAAAAGCTGGCTAACCTGATTGTTTACAACTAGACTGTTTGCTATCAGGAAGGTTCTTACCATTTGACTTGTCCTTTATTTGTTTACTTAATATTCACAGCAGTATTAAGTCTTACAAATAATAGATATTCTGTGGTACTATTTAGTGTTGGTATAATTAGTGTTCAGAGCGCTGCTATCATTAAAGGTAACTCCATGTTTTGTGTTCTTGTTGTTTTTTTGAGATTGAATTGTTTTTAATTTAACCTCGGAGCCTAACGGACGAGAGTTACTTTCCCGCCAAAAGCTAGTTCGGCCGTTTCTTTGAATTGTTTGGCTCTCGTGAAATTTCTTTATTGTAAAACTTCACGCGGGAAATCTGCTTAGTTTACGCAGCCCCCGCGTGACTGACTTTTTGAGATATCAGTAAGTTAGCTTAAATGATAAATTGATTTTAAATAACAGATTTTTTAAACTAAATAAATAAATAAACGATATTATATGCATTATTCATAAATCATTCTGGGCTCCAAAACTTGGATATATCATTTATTATAACATTAAACAAATCATAGGAATTAAATAATTCACGATTTGTACCATCTCCGATTTTATTATATTCCCATTAAGGGAAACCATGACACGATTTTTGAAAAAATGTCTTCAAATGTCCATGGATCATCCATAGTAGATGACGAAAATGAGGTCCGTTCAAAATTATATATATATATATATATATATATATATATATATATATATATAGATATATATGTATATTTGTCTGTTAACGCTCTAGCGGTCGCAATTTTTGTTTGATCGTTACAAAACTCGATATTTAACCGTTTTATGTAAAAAGACAGATCAAGTTCGTTAATGGCTGAAATCGGACCAGAGGGAGGGGGGGGGGTTTAAAGGGGGGATTTTCGAAAATTCGAAATATCTCCGTTATTATGCATTGGATCAAAAAATTGTATATAACCAATCTTATTGCAAATTAAATTTACTATAAACATTGGTATATACGATTATTCTCTATCTTAAATATTAACCCAGATATTTGCATTTTTCAGTTTTCAGCAAACCGCCACTTCTACTCATGTTACGTAAACAATACTCTGCTACATAATAAATCACATTATTGGAAGTTTAAATTCCAAAAATTGTATTCAAGAGACCTTTATTACACGAGATACATGCAAATATGCCCTGGTGACTCCCCCCCCCCATCTTAAAGTTTTAGACTACTTAAATTTTATTGATTGAGATAACAATTATTCTGACTCATTATAAATTACACTAGTAGATATAGTAAATAGTTGTCAATAAAATTAATGTGTTATATTCTGATATATTTCAGTAATTGTTTTTCTTTCCGGTGTGAGGCAGGCCGACCCGTTTGTTTACATTTCTAACCTAACGCTTCCTGTCGGCAGGTTATTGAAATTGGATGAAACATTTATTTCCGTTTGAATTTATTCACGGTGTTGTTGTGTTAGCAGTATGTATATTTATCTATTACTAAACTTCACGAGGGAAATCTGCTTAGTTTACGCTGCCCCTGTGTGACGGACTTTTTAATTGTTACGAAAGTCGGTATTTATGTGTTTTATTTACAAAGAAAGATCAAGTTGGTTAACAATTGAAATCTGGGGTCTTTTTCTATTTTTTTGCAGAAGCCACAGTGATTCTATAATTTGAGTATCATTTGATCTAGCTATTGTGCTTTCAATATTTTCACTATCGGTGTGATGATGTCAGTGCAAATTTCTAAAATGTTAAGAGCTTATAATTATACTTTGGAGAATAGCTAATATTTTTTTTCTTTATTAACATTTGTTCACCTGTATGATTCGAATGTGGTTGTATTGATGTGTCCCTGAGAGCTGAAGCATATTCACCATTTGTTGATGCTGTGTCGTGGACAGTAGTCGCCGAGCATGTTGCGGTTCAAATATCAGCTGTGGCTAATGAGCCTTGAAGCGGACATTGATAAAGCCCGGCGACGGGTTTCGAACTATTTTCAGCTCATCATCGCATTTCGCTCCTTCATTATCTGTCATTCACAGTGGACTGATCATCATTCAGCTGCACCTCCTGTCATTCCGCCCGCATACGATAACCTTTCGAAGCATTCGGCGTGACCTTATCCCCAAATATATCCAGGCAAATGTGTTCTCCTGATGACCCCATTACCTTATTGAAGATTCAAAAACTGCTTCACTATAGTTGGAATATAAACGATGACTCCTCTGACAAGCCTTGTGATCTTCGATTGGCCATTTCGGCATATCAGAGCTGATTACTACGTGCATAAGAAAAGTCCGTCAAGCAGGGGCTGCGTAAACTAAGCAGATTTCCCACGTGAAGTTTTACAATAGAGAAATCCGCCTAATAACAGCTGTAGTAGGAAGGGATCTCTAAACCTATTCACGAGGGACGAATAGTTCTGGAAACGGCCACCAGAGCTCTCGGCGGAAAGTCCGAACATAGCCGTTGACCACACACACAATACAAATGCAAATATCTCGGTTAATATTCAAGATACAGAAAAAATGTATATAATAATATTTATAGTAAATTTAATTTGCAATAAGATTTACTCTATACAATTATTCGACCCGACGCATAATAACGGAGATATTTTGAATTTTCAAAAATCCCCCCTCTCAACCCCCCCTCCCACTGTTTTTCATCCATTAACGAACTTGATCTCTCTTTTTACGTAATTAGCTTAAATATGAAGTTTGGTAACGATCAAACTACAATTGCTACCGCTAGAGCGTTAACAGACAAATATATATATATATTTATATATATATATATATATATATATATATATATATATATATATAATTTTGAACGGACCTCATTTTTGTCATCTCCTGGGTAGGATCGATGGACATTTGAAGAAATTTTTCGAAACTCGCGTCATGAGTACAACCTCAATAGCTGATTTCCCTTAAGGGAAATCTGCTAAAACTCACTGTCACGCAGGGGCTATGCAAGCTGTGCCGACTGACTTAACATAAGAAATTCAAAGGAATGAACCTGGTTACTTTCTACTAATTCAGCTCAATCAGGCTCTATATTGTTGAGTTTCAGCCTTAAATCTCATCGTTCATTGATTTTCAAACGGCTTCTTCATTTGACAAAATGTTTGTAATCACTCTACAATGAATGTCTTCCATTGTAGAACATAGCTGAAAAATCAATCATCATCACCTAACCGCAAAAGTTACATTTCCCTCACGGGAAATCTGTTACAATTGATACAATTATTTTTGAAATAAATATATGCCACATGAAGTGTCATCCCAAACTATTATTTCTTGATAAAGATTTTTATTCCTTCGCAAATTAATAAGTCGAACAGGCAGGGGTTTGCTTAAACAAAGCAGATTTCCCACGAAAATGTTTTCAATAGATAAATCTACATACTGGTAATACCACAGTGAATAATAAGTGAACAAATACAAACGGTAATGAGAAAACATTCAGTGAAATATAATAAACTCCACTACGGAAAATGTCTGAATTGTAAATAAATAGGTCAGCCAACCTTTCAGGGATTTATATATAATATATTACACAATTACTGAAAAAATTTAATATACCAAATTTATAATGTACTAGAATAATGTTTATCTCAATCACTCTAATTATAGTAATTCATTAACAAAAGACAGTGGGGTGGGGGCAATAGAACTTATTCATGTATCTCATTTAGAAATTATTTTTTGAACACAATATATGTTATTTGAGCTTGACGGTTCACGATGTTCTTAACTGCGACGACAAAAAAGAGAGGCTTTTTTTGAAGGCTGAAAATTAAAAAGTTCAAATATCTCGTTTAATATTTGACTTAGAGAAAGAATGAATATAACAACATTTATAGATAATTTAATTTGCAATAAGATTGATTAAGTCCAATTTTATGGATCCCTTCCATAATAACGGATATTTCAATATCCGTAAAATGATGAATGAAATAAAAATATTTCATTTTTTTTTTAAATCTCTCATCTAAACCCCCTCTTTCGGACCCTTTGATCCAATTTCAGCAATTTAACGAACTTGGTCTTTAATTCACATATTTCAAGGCGATGATATGTTTAATGTTATATTAAATTATATATCCAACTTTTGGAACCCAGAGTGCTTTATGAATATTATTATTTGTAAGCGTCCACTTTGTGCTACTTTGTCTAATTGGGACGGGTTATCTACAGGTTACCACCCTTTCTAAGCCAGGGTGGGACTAAGGATTTTATTTAATGAGTTCGTCACTAAATAAATTCCAGGAGGGAATCAGACTCGCCACTCTAGGTTTACCATGTGAGGTTAGAGCCTTTAACACACAGGACTAACCTCAGAACTTATAAATAATATACATTAATAAAATTTCTCATGGTAAACCTAGAGTGGCGAGTTCGATTCTTGCCTGGGCAAAGGAAATTATTTAGTGACGAAATTCATTAAATAACGTCCTAAAATCCCACCCAGGCTAGAAAAGGGTGGTAACCTGTAGATAACCCGCCCGGTTAGTAAAGTTGCAAAAAGTGGACGTTAATAAATAATAATAATAATAATAATCCCATGCCGAAAAGTTAAGAAAATATCAAGAATTGGCTATCGAGCTCAAAGAGGTATACAAACTGAAATCTGCCATAGTTACGCCTATTATAGTAAGTTCAAATGGACTCGTGCCAAAAACAACGATAGCAGGCACCAAGAACTTGAATCTGCCAACAGCAATTATAAAAGAAGCACAGCAAGGGGTACTTCTTGATACTGCTAGAATCGTGCGAAAATTTTTAAATTCCCCATAACATGTCACACTCACAAACTCCATATCGGTTGGATTTTCCCCCGAAATGGATTTTACTCCAGTTTTCACTGAGTATAAACCTCCCCCATAATAATAAAATTTGTTTATTTATTATTTTAAAAACATTTGATATTTGAAATCAAATAATCATTTAAGGTGTCTCATATCACTAATAAAAAACAAAAACAACATATTAATATTTTTTTGCAACTACGGCTAATCCAGACTGGTTATCTACAGGTTACCACCCTTTTCAAGCCAGGGTGGAACAAGAGTTTTTATTTAGTGAGTTCCTATGAAATCCTATGCTCGGACGGGAATCGAACTCGCCACTCTAGGTTTTACCATGTGAAATTAAGGCCAAAGCTTTAAATTGCATGGCTATCCTGAATCTATCTTACGGAGAGTTACTCTTATAATTGTGTTATAATAATACAAATAATAATAATAATTACATTGGGCTTTGGTGAGCTCAGGTAAAGTACAAATGAACTAAGTGGACACAATTTGAAAATGGTGTGAAAATATGCAAAAAATGCAGTTTATTTCTGAAGAATCAGGAAGAGAATATGACAACTGGTGAAACACAGAGATAGAAGCAGAGAATGAACGAAATGAGGTAATTTGACCAATGCCCACCTGAACTAGTCGCTGAAACATGCCGATATCAGCGAACTGACGAGTTACTGCATATCCCATTTCTTGGTTCCGAGTAATAGCTGTTCGAAGTACAGCTGACATGAATGAAATGACACCACAAGAGAACAACATTTCTTGGAACCTGGCATAATTGAGTATTGCTCTAATTAGCCTGCGTGAGATGAAGCACACGGGCAAAGCCCAGCAATCCGATATTAGGGCTAGATGAGATGAGGTAGTACTGACATGACTCAGAATAGGACATCCGCTCACATTCCTAGTAGCTTGGCACGATTGACAGTACTCGAAAATACTCTTGACGTGTCCGCCTTTAAGGGAAGTCAGACATTGAGGTTTTACTCATGACCCTATTTCAGAATATTTCTTCAAATGCCTATCGATCCTCAAATGTTGGGAGAACATGAAAATCACTTGTAACTGCTGTTGTAATTCTTGTTTTGTCGCCACCAAACTCGACATTTAAAGATTGTGAAAATAAAGGTCAAGTTCGTTAATGATTGTCATTGAACGAGTGGGAAATTTAATTCCGTCACGCAGGGGCTGCGTAAACTAAGCAGATTTCCCACGTGAAGTTATACAAAAGCGAAATCTCCACACGTGAGCCGAACAGTTACGGCAAAGGGTCGAACTAGCTTTTGGCGGGAAACTCCGTTCTAAGTTATCGGCCCAAATTTAATAAACATGCCAATATCCCGGTTAATATTCAAGATAGAGAATAAATGTACAGAACAATATTTATAGTAAATTTATTTATTTATTTATTTATTATATAGTACATAGGCACCGAACTCCGGAGAGTTTAAATTTAATTTACAATAAGATTGGTTTTATGCACTTTGGTGATCCGACGTATGGTAACGGAGATATTTCGAATTTTCGAAAATCCCCCCTCTAAACCCCCCTCCCACTGGTCCGATTTCAGCCATTAACGAACTTGATTTGTCTTTTTCCATAAAACGTTTAAATATCGAGTTTGGTAACGATCAAACAAAAATTGCGACCGCTAGAGCGTTAACAGACAAATATATATATATATATATATATATATATATATATATATATATATATATATATAATTTTGAACGGACCTCATTTTCGTCATCTCCTGGGTAAGATCGATGGACATTATAAGAAAATTTTCGAAAATCGCGTCATGAGTACGACCTCAATAGCTGATTTCCCTTAAGGGAAATCTGCTAAAAATTTGCAATACTTCCGTTATTATAATTCGGATCAAAGTAAGTATATACCAATCTTATTCAAAACGTAATGATCTATAAATGTATGTTTTTTCCCTATCTTACTTATTAACCTTGCCTCATGGCTGATGTCATATTAAAAGTAGTCTATTATATCAGGAACGTCTGTTTATTCGTGGCTTAGGGGCACAGGTTAGCCAAGAGAGTTAAGGCTGTGGAGGGGCGATGCGAGAAGTAATGAAGTCAAAGCCAGATTAACTAAATCAAATATATTAACAACAGTAAAATAAAATATGATAAAGTTATTAACAAAAAAGGTCCATCCACGGCCGCACTTCAGACTCCCGTTTTCACAGTCAATAATTACGCACTGTAACCTAAAACGTGGTTCACTATTCGAATGCTGATAGGAGACTCACTAAGTCTAACCTCACTAAGTTATAGGGACTTCTCTATAGCAACGTATAGCAGCGAGATACTCGCGAACACATGGAAATTATGACTAGCTGTCAAGGTTATTCAAGTACCTCGCCGCTACAAGGCGTTGGTCTCAATCTCACATGGTAAACCTAGAGTGGCGAGTTCGATTCTCACATCGGCAATAGGAATTTATTTAGTGACCAACTCCTTAGCCCCTGATCCTTAGCCCCATCCTGGCCAGAAAGGGTAACAACCAGTAGATACCCCGTCCCAATTAGCCAAGAAATGGAAGCTTAAACACCAAATATTGTCTTCATTGAAATTACACTGTGTGAGATACATGCAAATAGATAGTTTGATGACTTTATCAATTAAGAATTTCCAGTCTTGATTCGAAAATGTTCATATTTATATTCTTAATCAATATTTAAGCATTTAATTCAACTATAATGTTCATATCCGCCCGAAATAGGGGGGGGGGTCAAAATATCACCTTTATTATGAGCTCGTTAGAAAACTTTTGTTATATCTAATATTGTTAAGCTATTGTTGCACTACAATTGTTGTTCTATCTAAATATGTATTCGTAACTCTTACATTAAGAGAGTTGTTCCTATTTGCTTGTTGTCAGCCTTCTGTAAATTCCCAATCAACGTCAAAGATTTTTACTGAGAAACAGAACACATTGTGAGATAAGAGGAGTCGTTTGCTTTGCCAGCGCGTGGGAAATTTACTTAGTTTAGTCTGGGTGAGAATTAAGAATAAATAAGTGGAAAATATTCTATTTGCTTTTCACTTATTGAGCTTCGGCCACTTTAATGAAGACTGCATTAAATTTACATTCCGATGATAAAAAATGGAAAATCCTTGGTTAAAATTCGGGCAAGGGAAAAATGTAAATAGTACACAAATTAAATTATTAACAAAATTACACGTGTAACATTAATTAAGGAACAAACAGTTTCAGGGAGCAGTAGCTATCAACATTTTCGACGTTTTCTGCAATTTCTAAGTTTTTCTTAAAATTCCCTCTTCATTTTAAATCATGTTTATTATTATTCTCTTTTACCAGATTCATGGGAATCAGATATTAAATAATAAAATGGTAAAATGGCTCTGCCATTAGTAAATGATTAATACAGGCCCTTCCGAATGAAGATGATACTTATATTTCTTTAGGTAAAGCATTTAATTCCCTTTCAGCAAGTCAGAGAAAGACTGGCGATATATGTCGGTTCTGCAGACTGCTAGTTGGAAATTATTTACCAGTCTTTCACTATGAACAGGAATGAAACTCTCATAAAGATTTCTGGGCACTCTAAAATCCAGAATCTTCTTTACAAGGCACAATATATTGTATTAAGGCGCCTATAAACCTTAGAAGTGAGCCATCCAACAGCTTCTATATAGCTTCTCTTTGCATTGAATATGTACCGGACAGCTGAATTATATGCTCTCTGAATTTTATGGTCGTCAGTATATGTGAAGTCTATGAACACAGAAACGCAGTACTACATCAGTGGCAAAATGAGGCTGGAAAAAAAGGTTCAACTTAAATTCAAGGAAAAGGTTTTTAGAGGATATAAGGATCGGAGGAGAGAGAGAGTGAGAGAGAGAGAGAGAGAGAGAGAGAGAGAGAGAGAGAGAGAAGAGAGAGAGGGAGAGAGAGAGAGAGAGAGAGAGAGAGAGAGAGAGAGAGAGAGAGGGAGAGAGAGAGAAGAGAGAGAGAGAGAGAGAGAGAGAGAGAGAGAGAGGAGAGAGGAGAGAGAGAATAGAGAGAGAGAGAGAGAAAAGAGAGAGAGAGAGAGAGAGAGAGAGAGAGAGAGAGAGAGAGAGAGAGAGAGAGAGAGAGAGAGAGAGAGAGAGAGAGAGAGAGAGAGAGAGAGAGAGAGAGAGAGAGAGAGAGAGGAGGAGAGACAAGAGAGAGAGAGAGAGAGAGAGAGAGAGAGAGAGAGAGAGAGAGAGAGAGAGAGAGAGAGAGAGAGAGAGAGAGACATAGAGAGAGAGAGAGAGAGGAGAGAGTGCGAGGAGAGAGGAGAGAGGAGAGAGAGAGAGAGAGAGAGAGAGAGAGAGAGGAGAGAGAGAGAGGAGAGAGAGAGAGAGAGAGAGAGAGAGAGAGAGAGAGAGAGAGAGAGAGAGAGAGAGAGAGAGAGAGAGAGCTTTGTGTAAGTGAGATGCGTGAGAGAGTACGAATTCGAATTATAATTGAGAGGTGGGGAAACTCCAACGGAGAAGTTCCTGCATATTTTATTCCTCTTTTTTACTTGAAAAAGGGAAATGTTTTTTTTTTGTTTTTAATAATTAAGATAGAAAAGGAGTCAGTTGGTAGGTGTTTTCCTTCCCGGGAAACGGTGGGAAATAACTTCAAACACTCCCTGACCCAATTTATTATCGGCAACGAACAATTAAGATTTGACATGATTAATGGTTTAATAGCCTACAAAGAATAACTCACAATAATACACTTCCTAGCCATACCCTCCACAAGTCCTTTTCGGAGACTTTTTTCTAACTTTTTCAACAATTTTAGAAGATTTTCCTTCGTCGACCCCAAACTTGAGTTTTAAGCGGCCATTTAATATTAATGATCGAGTTCTATAATGGCTGAAATCAAACGAGAGGGGGTAAAATGAGGGACCGCTCATTAAAAATATCTTCGTTTTTATGATGACTATACTAGTAGCTACGGCTCCCAACGTTTCTCAGGGTAATTTAATAATAAAACTATTTGTTATGCTCTTTACTATCAACAATATTTTTATATTTCCCTGCCTCTGAGTATGGATATTTTATCAAAACATTAAAACATTACAGGCTAAATAACTCGTAACTAAGTAACAATAAATGATTATTACCCCTAAAGCGGTTCAAAACACAAAGACAGCTGCTACTTTATTTATTGTTTAATAACTAATATGATTAAAAGAAACCAGAAATAACAGGGTTCACATTTCAGATCATTCAAAAACAATGGCATCGAAATTGAAACTTTTGGCTGCCTGTTTGTTTGTTTGGCTTGGAGGATTTCTGAGTACTTCCAATTGTGTAAGTAAGCAATCCCAACGTACAACCTAGGCTATACGAGAATCTGAAATGCCGACTAGAGGGTATTTCTAAGTGAAAATACATAAGCATTGGGCTTATCGGGAGAAACTGTAAAGAAAATGTCCGACACGCAGGGGCTGCGTAAACCAAGCAGATTTCCCACGTGAAGTTTTACAGTAGAGAAATCTGCCCAATAACAACTGTAGTAATAAGGGATCTCTAAACCTATTCACGAGGGACGAACAGTTACAGAAACGGCCGCCAGAGCTCTCGGCGGAAGGTCCCGAATACAGCCGACCTCTGCCTACCCCACACAGAATACAAATGCAAATATCTCGGTTAATATTCAAGATACAGAATAAATGTATAGAACAATATTTATAGTAAATTTAATTTTCAATAAGATTGATTCTATGCAATTTTTCGATCCGACACATAATTACGGTAATATTTTGAATTTTCAAATCTCCCCTCCTCTAAACTCCCCCCCCCTCCCGCTGGTCCGATTTCAGCTATTAACGAACTTGATCTTCCTTTTTACATGAAACGATTAAATTCCGAGTTTGGTAAAGATCAAACAAAAATTGCGACCGCTAGAGCGTTAACAGACAAATATATATATATATATATATATATATATATATATATATATATATATATATATATATATATTAATTTTGAACGGAAATCTGCTAAAATTGTGCTTTGAATAACAATTTTGGTCCTATATCGGGATTTCCATTTACAAATTTTGGACTTCCACCTTCTGGGTGCCAACGATTTTATTCGTGTTTCATCAAAATGCCTGAATATAATTGAGAAATCGTTTTTATCATTATATTATCACTCATTTTCTGATTACAAAAGAAACAGAATGATTAAGATACGAACAGCGACAGCAATAATGCCGAATGGTGATATGTGGTTTTGAACTAGTAAATATTTTACCTGTAAATAATGAGTGGCCTTCCGTTGACTATTTTGTCATTTATAAATTCTAGAAGTGTTATCTTAATTTTTTTTTTTTAATTAAAGCCTCCTGATGACCGATAAGTGCCATTTTAATAATTCTTCTGAAGTACTCCCAGAAGTGGATCGAGGGGTATGAAACCCATAGGCTGTAGTAGGTAAGGTCCTTCCTGGGTCCTGCCTCTCCCGATTTAGTAGAGTATTCGGCGACCTCCGTCGTAAAGTAGACCGCGTGTAAGTAGTACTACTCCCTTCGCTACAGGAGAAGCTACAGTCTTCAATCAGCATTGAGAGGAGTTGGCTTAGGTTCTAAAGGCCACTTAGACTAAACGCTGGGCCGCCAGCCAAACACAGGACCAAGCCATCTCGTAAACATCCTCCGTTTCTACCAATGATACACAAATCTCAGGCTTCCGCTACAAAAAGCAATATTTACCAGCTAAGGGTTATTTTAAGCAACTAGGTGAACTCCGTTTTAACGGGACACATTAACACCTTCTCCTTATTCAGAACAAAATGTATCCAAACCTAGTAAGGACAACGGGAAGCTCTCAGAGAATTAGTTTCGAGCAGAGAGAAAATCTGATATTGACGTTGTACTCGAAAAATTTCTTTTAATGTCCACCGATCCTGTCCAGGAGAAGAAAAATGTCCGTTACGCAGGGGCTGCATTAACTAAGCAGATTTCCCACGTGCGTCACGTATTTACTTTTATCTCATAACGTAAAAGTCCAGTGAGTACAATATTTGGAATTTAAGCTTCAAACATAACAGCCTCATGACATAACAGCATATTGACGTGAGTAAAAGTGGGGCTTTACGGAAGGCAGAAAACTAAAAAAATGCAAATATTTCCGTTAATAATTAAGATTGTGAAAAACGTACACAACTAACATTTAATTTTCAATAACGTTGACTTTATACACGTTTTCGATCTGGTCCGATTTCAACCGTTAACGAACTTGATCTTTATTTTTACATAAATCGCTTATATATTGAATTTGGTAACGATTAAACTAAAATTGCAACCACTAGATAGGTAACAGACCATGATGATTCGGTATGTGAATTAGCATTAACTTCTCCATTTTTATAAGCTGTATTAGCAGATTTCTCTTAAGGGTTCTATCAGGAGATGACGAAATAAATATTGTTCTATACATTTATTCCGTATCTTGAATATTAACCGAGATGTTTGGATTTGTATGCATGTGTGTGGTCGGCAGGAGTTGGCTACGTTCGGGACTCTCCGCCAAGAGCAAGTGCGGGCCGTTTCGGTAACTATTCGTCCCTCGTGAATAGGTTTAGAGATTCCTTACTACTACTGTTGTTATTAGGAGGATTTCAGTATTGTAAAACATCACGTGGGAAATCTGCTTAGTTTACGCAGCCCCTGCGTGACGGATTTTTATTAATATTTCTTGCGATAAGCAGGAGTGGGGTAAGTCTGCAATTACAAAGTAAGCCTGAAATTAAAAATTGGAATATTTCGATTCCTATTAATTTTTCGGTTAACGTTGTTTATTTTATTAAACTTTTGTTCTATCCTTTTTATCGAATACTGAAGTTCAAACGAGATATACCCGAAAAACTATAGCGACTGTCGACAATTTTATTGGGCACGGATGAATGAACAGAATTATACAGAACTCGGTTTATCAGGGTTAAGGTAAGCCTTGTGATTTAAGGTTTAGGGCTTGAAGCAATTGGTAAACCTAGGTAAGTTCGATTCTCTTGTGGGTGATAGGTATTTATTTATTGAAGACCTCACTAGATAAAAATCCTTCCCCGGCTAAGAAACCTTTTCCCGAGTTATACTAAAACAAATTGATCATTTGATAAAGTGAATAAAGTAAATAAAAATGATGTTCTTAATTTTAAATTTTAAGTGCGTCACGAAGGGGCTGTGTTAACTAAGCAGATTTTCCACTGCTCTAAAGTTTTACAATAGAGAAATTTAACGAGAGCCGAACAGTTACGAAAACGGCCGAACTAGCTTTCGCCGGAAACTCACGACTAGAACTGAAATTAGC